>JXCR01148019.1:34037-54491 GCA_002079205.1 Phalaenopsis hybrid cultivar
TAATGTGAGCAACCTAACCATTGCTCTATGTCATCATCTCAAATAAAAAATTGGACCATATCCAAACCATACCAACATGATTCATATTTTACGTCAATCATATCGACAAACATTCTTAATGACCTTGTGCATTGTAGCTAGGGGTGTAAACGAACCGAACACGAACGAACAAAGCTTATGTTCGTGTTCGTTTGAAATTTAGTTTGTTTGAAATAAGCTCGTGTTCGAAATTGTTCGTGAAGTCACTGTTTGTGTTCGTTTCTTAACGAACAAACCGAACACGAGCCGAACATGAGTTGTTCGCGAACGACGAGCCAGTTTGACATCCCTAATATAAATATATATAAATATTATATTATATTAATTATATAACTTATATTATATAAATATATAATATCTATTAGTATATTACTAATATAGTATATTAATATATTATTATTATTATTTTATTATATATATTATAATTTATAAAATTTATTTTTTTTNAAAAATCAATACCATTCGTGAAAAGTTAAAGTAAAATTAGAAACATGAAAATTAAACAATAATTTAGTGATGAATAACAAAGTGATATTCCACAAGAAAAATAAATATTCACGAGAAATATATAAATTAGTTCATAAATGAAGGCTTCAGCTTATCCTAGTAAAAGAGAAACCTGAAGTGCCACTGTGATGATAGAACTTCCACAACTACGGGATGAATGGATAATGTGAGCAACCTAACCATTGCTCTATGTCATCATCTCAAACAAAAAATTGGACCATATCCAAACCATACCAACATGATTCATATTTTACGTCAATCATATCAACAAACATTCTTAATGACCTTGTGCATTGTAGCTAGGGGTGTAAACGAACCGAACACGAACGAACAAAGCTTGTGTTCGTGTTCGTTTGAAATTTAGTTTGTTTGAAATAAGCTCGTGTTCGATATTGTTCGTGAAGTCACTGTTTGTGTTCATTTCTTAACGAACAAACCGAACACGAGCCGAACATGAGTTGTTCGCGAACGACGAGCCAGTTTGACATCCCTAATATAAATATATATAAATATTATATTATATTAATTATATAACTTATATTATATAAATATATAATATCTATTAGTATATTACTAATATAGTATATTAATATATTATTATTATTATTTTATTATATATATTATAATTTATAAAATTTATTTTTTAAAAAATATCACAAATTATATATATATAATTATTTTAAATTATTTTATATTTCGAAAAATAATGATTCGAACACGAACGAGTGCATCACTGTTCGTGTTTGGTTCGTTTAACTAACCGAACGAAAAAAAATTGTTCACGTTCTTCTCGTTTACTTATCGAACAAATCAAACACGAACTCATTGACGAACTGAACACGAACTGTTCGCGAACAACAAGCTTTTTTGACAGCTCTAATTGTAGCTCATGTTATCATCTTTTAAATTAGCAAAAATTCTTGTAGTCAAATTTGCGAATAAGATTGGCATTAAAAGCAAAAAATTAAATTATATGATGCATAATTTTCCATATTTTAAGTATGAATATGATATGTCATCAAGAAAATTTTATCATTGTGCACAAATCTCGATGCATTTTGAGCAAGAAATATTCCAACTTTAAATTCAAGATCATACAGACACCAATTTCAATAAATTTATAGTCAAATTGAGCATATCGACAAGATGAGCCCAATAACAACAAATGAATCCAATCCGAGTTTAGGTGAGCCCATATCAAAAACTTAAATGTAATAAAAAAAAACTTTGGTGCATCAATTGAAATGTCANTAAATTGAGCATATCGACAAGATGAGCCCAATAACGACAAATGAATCCAATCTGAGTTTAGGTGAGCCCATATCAAAAACTTAAATGTAATAAAAAAAAACTTTGGTGCATCAATTGAAATGTCAAATAATGTCAAAATTTGACATGTTTCTAGTCAAATCAAACATCTCAATGAGAATCCAACAAACCTAAGATGATCTAATCTTGGCACTTAAATATTAAAAAAAAAAACGTCTAATCAAGGGAATCAATGTGAATCATTTGATACAATTTTTTAAGATTAAGATTATATTTACCAAAATATTTTCCTCAAAAACTCTAAACAGACGCACATCCTTCATTTAAAATTGGGATGAGAAGAGAAGAGTTAGTTGGCTGCTAAAGCTTAACTCTTAAAGTCTCGGTGGTAATTGTCGGTCACTTGAGACCACAGTCGACCACCAAAGTTAGCCACCAACCACCAGCCATTGTCAACCACCATCTACAATTATTGTAGCCAATTATGGCTATTGCAGCCTTCAACTATTGCTTTGATGGCTCTACTAGGACTGTTATAGTTACCAACTACAGCTTTTATGGTCAAATATGATTGTTATAGCTTACGATTATTATAGCTTCTAACTCGGATTTAGTAACTCTACTATGGATGTTATAGCCACCAACTATCATTTATAGTAAGCTATGATTTTTATAGCCAACTATAATTGTTATACCCCAACCACAACTATTATAGCCAAAGTACAATAATTATAGTCCCTGCTACCCTTATAGAGTTATATCCATTGGGTTATTTCAAAGCACTTATAATTTCAACATGATCTTATAATCTCATTTTTCCTAGTCTAGGTTAAGAGTAGACCAATGTACTCTTGATTACAAAGTGGATTATTTTTATTGGATTAAAATTTGTGATTTTTTTTCTTTTTAAGGGTTTTTCACGTACAAAAAATCTTGTGTTCCTTCCAATTTTTTTATATATATATATGTGTGTTGGATCTTCGTGCAATGCTAATATATTAAATTATTATTCTACTGTGTGTATTTTTTAGTACGGAATAATTATCACCATGCTTCAAAAGTTGCAAGATTGTGCATGTATTAAATATTCAAATCTAATGTCATATGATTCACATTACATCATAACCCATACACCAGTGAAACCCTAAGAGTCAAACGACATAGCTAACAGAATAACACATTCGGAATAGACGGCTGCAAACGCTAAATTCCCAAATGACCCTTTTTTTAAACTATAGATAAAATTACAAAACATAGCAAAAACCTGCGATCGAAATTTAAACTACAAAAATCAANTTTTTTCACGTACAAAAAATCTTGTGTTCCTTCTAATTTTTTTTATATATATGTGTGTTGGATCTTCGTGCAATGCTAATATGTTAGTTTATTATTCTACTGTGTGTAATTTTTAGTACGGAATAATTATCACCATGCTTCAAAAGTTGCAAGGTTGTGCATGTATTAAATATTCAAATCTAATGTCATATGATTCACATCCAGTGAAACCCTAAGAGTCAAACGACATAGCTAACAGAATAACACATTCGGAATAGACGGCTGCAAACGCTAAATTCCCAAATGACCCTTTTTTTAAACTATAGATAAAATTACAAAACATAGCAAAAACCTGCGATCGAAATTTAAACTACAAAAATCAACCTATAAATCAACTTTATCAACGTTTAACGTTGGTAGGAAAAACATAATTGCTTAGCAAAATTTAAAAAAAAAAACACAGAGCAACTTGCCGCATCTCAAGCAACAAAAAACCAAAAAAGAAATATCGCTAAAAACAATAAATCGATTGTAAACTAGGTTGAAGGACAGAGTTGGAGGAAACCAAGAAGTCGATTTCTTACTCTACGCTCGACGATTAGGTCAAAATTAGAAGAATCAGGAGAGTGCGACAACAGCTGCAAGTCGCTAATGGGAGGCAGCAACGAGACAGAGGAGGTAGATGGATGGAGATCGACAATCCACAGCTCCGGCGAGCGGAAAGAGAGCCGAAAACAGTGAGGAAAAGGACGAATGCAACAAATCTCGGTNAACACAGAGCAACTTGCCGCATCTCAAGCAACAAAAAACCAAAAAAGAAAAATCGCTAAAAACAATAANTGAATCTATTGACTATTAGCAGCAGCATACAGAGCTATTGGATTATTGGAGGTGACTTCAACAATATCACAGATCCAAGTGAAAATATTGGTGGCAAAATCCTTGATTTGAATAGCATGTTGACCTTTTCCAACAACATCAACAATGCAAGTCTGTTTGATTTGGTTTTCTAAGGCCACTCTTTTACTTGAAGAAGGGGGAATATTATGGAAAGTCTTGATAGATTTCTGGTAAACAAATCTTGGATGGATAATCTCACCTATTCTCAATTGAAACATCTCCCCGTGATTGCTTCTGCACTTTCTGCATTGTTATTGCCAAAATTTCTAAATTCAGGCTTCTTAATGTCTCGACTGAACATAAGGATTTCTTAGAGGTGGTGAAGAAAGGTTGGACTGCTGATAATGGATAGTAAAATGAAGATCCCCTTCATAAGCTATGGAAACTACAAAAACAACTAGTAAAAGTCTTGAAGCAATGGAATTGGGAGAGCTTTGGCAATCTACACTAGTAGGTTATACATGCAGAACAACATGTTGCTAAATTGGAAGGTGATATGCAATTTGGGGGGTGGATCAAGATCTTTTGGAGGAAAATGCTAAAAATTTGCAAGCCATCAGTTTGGAAGAAAAGTTTATATAGAAAAAATCCGCAGTCAATAAGATTTTATATGGGGACAGAAACTCTAGTATTGTCATGCCCTGATCAAACATATAAGGAAATCAAATGTCATTTTGCAAATTAAAGATAGTCAGAGAATGTGGCTGACAGAACCTTCACAAATTGCTCAAAGTGTTGTTAGTCATTATTGACCTCCCCTCCCTATGACTGCCAAAGCATTTCTCCTAAGTTCTTTATAGATAAAAGAGACTGTGCAAGCAATCTTGATCTCACTCATGCTCCTGATGAAGAGGAAATCAAAAGGGCTTTGGATGGTATTAATGGCAACAAGACTAAAGGTCATGATGGCTACACTTCACACTTTTATAAGATGCTTTTGATGATATCAAATTTTATTTACTAAATCCTCTAGTATTTGTTAACCTCATTTTTTGTCACATTTGACTTACATGAACATTGCCTATTTGTCTCATTAGTCATGTTGGCCTAAATGTGGCCATGCCATTTTTTGGCATGGCGTGATCATGCATGGCCTACGGGTGATCCCAGAATTACCTTGGCGTGATCACACCCAGTCTAGGCATGACCATGCCCAGATATTCCTTTATGTGATCATGCCCCAAGCCGGCGTGATCACTTCTCATGCCACACCAGCAATTTGAGGCCTTCGTCCACGGATCTGATGATGAATCATCACATCATTTTATTGGTGGCAATCTGTGGGGCCTCTAATCACTGGAAAGATCATGGTTGTTGACTCATCACCCGATTGATTGCCAAAAATAGCGTTTCCATTATTGTCAGGAGTGCACTACACTTGCACGTCTGTACACTCTTGGTACTAAGAGCATAAGAAGAAGAAAGAAAATGAAGGAAGAAGAAACCATTTCTAACGAGCCTCCTCCTCCAATAAGCCTCCTTTCAGTAAGTCTCCTCATTTCTCTTAATTTAATTTAAATTTGACCATTTCATTTTTGAGTTAAGTTTAGGCTAGGTTAACCTACTTTATAGAATTAGATCATACTTGGGTTTGGGTTTAACTAAGGTCGACCCCAACCCGACCTAATCCTAAGTCCTAACCTAACCTAGGTTTAACTCTGACCCAATCTAGACCAAAACCAACCTGAACCAGATCAAAACCCTAACCCAAGCCTAAGCCCAAGCCCGATCTCAACCCAAATTGAACCCAAGCTAATTGATACACCAAAAATATATGCATTTTTAGACCCATATTTTATACCTATTTTTGATGATATTGCACTTTAATGGAAGATATTTTAATGTTTTCTTGCAGGTTGTTGATTTTTAAAGCTTAAAACAAAAAGAAAGCAAAAAGGATGAATTTTGGAGTCAAAATGACGTTTTTGAAGAAATGCTCAGTGCCAGACCAGCGCCGACGACGCCAGACTAGCGCCGACGGCACCAGACCAGCGCCGACGATGCTAGACCAGCGCTGACGGCTCCAAAGGCGGTGCAGACCCCGTTTCTAGAAGGTTTAATGTATTTGGACAATTTTTTTAAGAGTTTTTGGAGGCGCCTCTTAGAGAACCGACCTTGGGCTCTATTTGGGGCCGAATTTCATCAGAAAAAGTGCTTCTCTACGTTTTTCACTCCTTTACTTTTATTTTTCGCACCACATCATTCCATTCCACTTCCATATTAGAGTCAATTAGTGATTTTTTTTCATAATTAAAGTTTTTGTGATGAGATTTAGTGTGAAACTTTCTGTAAGAGTGTTGGAGAAGGACAAAAGTGAGAGATATCATCTTCCTGCATTTCTAAGGAAAGGCTACAAAAGATTTGCTTTGAGAAAGAGTTTTCAGATAAGAATTGTTTGTTTATCAGTGTTGTATTAACTTACTTTTATATATGAAATTTGTGTTATGTTATTTCTTTCTCATGAAGTCTAAGTAGTTCCCTCTATCTTTCTCCCTACTCTGAGATATGGTGAATTGAAGAGATAATATGAATGTTTCAATATTAAATTGTAAAATAAATTGTGATGATTTTTCAACTCCAAACTTAATTTAATTTTCAAACTGGTCAATTGAATTGTTAAAATATGTTGTGAAACATATGATTCGGGAAATGGAGTATGAGTTCTACAACAGAGTAGGGATCACATTTGATTCCATGAAGGAGAACATCGTTTATGGAATTAAGTGCAAATAAATAGGAAAAATATTCTTTGTTGGGTGTAGAATTGAAGAACATTTAGGGTGACAGACTAAAATCTTCAAATTCAATCATAGTGTTTAAAAACTGAAGCGAGAACTATCCTTCAGGTGAAGGGAAGTGGGAGCCGGTATCCTCCTAGCCTAGCCACGGATTTAGGGACTAAACACTGAGANTAAACTCATGTAATAAATAAGAGAGTAAGTGAAGCAACGGAAGCATCTCTTTCTCTACATCAAACCCTCAAGTTTAAGCAATTTTCATTCACTTTTAGTCAGAAAAAATGGTATCATTGTTCATAACTTCAACTTCATATAAATTAAGTGTAATCCTTCGCCTACCCTTTTGAAACTTAGGGTTTGTTTGGGATAGCTTTCTAGCTTATTTGCTTTTCAAACTGCCACCGCAGCTCTATTTGGGGACTATTTCTTTGTTGCATTCTAGAAATTTTTGTGGTTGAAAGCAATTTTTTTCAAAATAAATTGTTAGAGTGTGGTGGCTGCANAAACTCATGTAATAAATAAGGGAGTAAGTGAAGCAACGGAAACATCTCTTTCTCTACATCAAACTTTCAAGTTTAAGCAATTTTCATTCACTTTTAGTTAGAAAAAATGGTATCATTGTTCATAACTTCAACTTCATATAAATTAAGTGTAATCCTTCGCCTACCCTTTTGAAACTTAGGATTTGTTTGGGATAGTTTTCTAGCTTATTTGCTTTTCAAACTGCCACCACAGCTCTATTTGGGGACTATTTCTTCGTTGCATTCTAGAAATTTTTGTGGTTGAAAGCAATTTTTTTCAAAATAAATTGTTAGAGTGTGGTGGCTGCAATAAAGCTATAGTCTAACTTTTTGAAATTAAAATAATTTTTTTAATAGCCACTGCAGCATTTTTAATAACAATTTTTCTATAGCAGTTTTACGACTGCTACTTCAAACAGCTCCCTTAGTGAATTATGCAATCTCTATAGAACCATAAAGATAGGCTTACTTGAGCTAAACCATGTAAATTTTGGTGTTCTTTTTTTGGTGCTTGATATCTTTTAGATTTGCATTATAGTTCACCATTCTTAATCATCAATTAAGACATAATCTTTCCTAACAACATGTTGGTCAACTAGTCACTACATGATAGAATGCAATGCAAGGTCTTATCTCACAATTTAAAATAACAATTCATTAAGGTGCAATGACAAGTTGACAAACATTAGAATAAAAAGGGAGGGATGGGGTTCAACAAAGATGGCCATAATCGTCCAAGAAAAAAAGGAAATTTATAAATGGAAGTTGTTATCTTAAACAGCTCCTGCAACTTTACACATAAGATATATATATTGATAACATTATAAGGCCATTATTCAAAATAAATTGCTTGTATCTAAAGCTTAAATAAATATGTCATTTTTCATACATTATGTCTAGCATGATGATAATTTTAAGAAAAAAAAATCTTAAAAATAGATCTTTTCAATTAAGATATTGTCACGAAAGAACAGCTATGATATATCATCACCTTTATGCTATAAATCTTGAACGAATATTTAAAGGCAAGTAGGGCTTTAACGCATAATGAAAACGCAATTTCGGTTGATCAATTTATTGCATCTTAAGCAAGAGCTTTGGAAACTGAAAATTTTCAAACAAGATTTAGCATTTGAAGACTGAAATGTTGGAATAGAGAGAGGTTTNTGTTCTTCTCGTTTACTTATCGAACAAATCGAACACGAACTCATTGACGAACTGAACACGAACTGTTCGCGAACAACGAGCNTTGGACCCAAACATCTATCATGAACCATAAGCTTGGTATTTGCATAAAGATCTTCCCCTTATTCCCGGCATGCCGGGGTTGGGTAGGTTGAATGAGTCACTTTCTTTCCTTTTATTTGATGATCATGGTGTTAAAATTGTGTGCAATGATGGAGGGCTAAGATGGTGGGATGAAGAGCATGCTCTTATATTAGAAGATGGAGCTCCTATTGTTGTATCTGGTTGTGGAGAAGGTAACTTGCATCCCTGCCATTAAAATTTCAGGTTTTCATTTCTGAAACATGTCATGAATTTTGAATTATTTGAACCTATAAGAAATTAGAATATAAATGCATTTTTATGGAACTCTAAAATTGTAAATAGTAAGTAATATGTCTTTTTAAGTTATTTTTTTTTAAAATAATGTACAAGATAAATCTCAGAAGAAGAATTGGCTTCAAGTCATCATTGATGTCGGTAATAATGAAGACTTTCTCAAAGTGATGTTTTTTCCAGCTTTGAATGTTGATGAGTTCCCAAACACTATTATTAATGCTAAACTTTGTATGAAGATTATTTCAAATTTAGGGGCAATTTGGGGCAGCTTGCGGGTGGCTTAACTCGTTTTACAAACTTATCCCACAACTCCATTTTTAATTTGTTAAGGTTGCTAGTAGTCCTAATTCGATTAGGATAGTCAACCTGTGGATCGCACTATTTTATAAAATATACATATATATTTTAAAAATACAAAACTACCCCTACAACAAAATAGCATTTCACCCATAAGTTTTCATTTGCATGCAATCCAAATTGAAATGAATGAAAAATTTACAAAGGTCCACGGTTGACTATTCTAATCGAGTTAGGACTACCCTCTGTAGGGTGATAGTTTGATAGTTATCACTTAAGGCGGGGATATATATAGCACAGCTCTGAGTCCTCCGCGTCATCGTGCTTACTGTCCTTTTCGGACTTTTGGTCCGTTTTTCGTGGTTTTTCTACGAGTTTTCTACGGACTTTCTACGAGTTTTCTACGAGTTTTTTTTCGTGGTTATTCCCCAGTTTTTCTACGGATTTTGTTTCTGATGTTTTTGCTTCAAATTTTCTACGGATTGCTCTTTTCGACTTTTTCTCTGTACTGTTACATTTTCACGCACACCTCAGCATATACCTGCATTACTTGCCTGATACTACGATTTTTCCCCTTTTGTGCTACTTCTGTCTTCTCGCTACTACTGTTTTACTTTACTACCTGCACTGTCACTACTGTTGTTTCTCCGCAGTGTACTTTACCTTATGTGCTCTACTGTACATTTACTCTATTACAAATCATGACACTTGCTTATGAAAATTGAAATCACCTCACAAAATTCAAAATATAAAATAACTCAAAATTTAATCACAAAAAACATAAACTTTGCAACTACAACTAAATTAAAACGTCTCATTGGATGACCGGGAGTCCCTCGGAGGAGGTAACTCGCGTGTTGCTAACGAGATCTCCCACAATCTGGATGAAAGTACGAAACTCATTAAGTTGGGTTTAATAAATTCATCCGGACTAAGTGAATCCGATGAAAATGATGGAACTGTGGAATCCTAACCTGTGTCGGCATAATCAACTTTAACTTTTGTTTTAATAAAGACATTAAGCCATCTCAATTTTCAACTTTCTAAAACATGATACTTCTCTCACCTCTTCAATTTGTCATCTCTAGAACTAAACCTGCAACGACGAGGAGCGTGGAGCATGCACCATGGGCAGCACAACCATCTTCAACAGCAGAATATGTTTACTTCAGCTAAATCATTCCTTAGAACTAAATAACAAACCATAGGACTTCAAGGTAGCTTGCTTAGTGCAGCATAAATCCTCATCTGATCTTTTAAGTCTTTGCACAACCTTGCTGTACAATATAAGCCTCAACTCGTTTTAGGTTTTCGAGGTTGTCATCTAGTATTACATAAATCCTCCTATCTTCTAAGCGGTTCACATGATCGATATTAAGTGAATGTAAGTTCTAAAAAATTAAAAAATGGAAAGATGAAACATAACTATTTTCTCTGAATCAAAGGCAACCAATATGATAGATTGGGAAGTCACCAAGATACCCTCTTGGATCCATGACATCTCTTAGTTTTTCCTCCTTTGGATTCCTTACAATCAAATGTTCCAAAATTTACACTTTTCATCTATTAGATTCTGATCATCATAATTTCATTGAAATGTCCTTGGCCTTTGAACTCGTAAAAATATCTTTCATGATCTAAATCGAGAGTTTTCTTGGATAAATTCGGTTATCTAAGATGTAATTAACTATAGGGGTTTGCCCTTATTGGAAACCAAAACGACCTCAGATTAATATAAGCCCTATCTAATTCGTTTTGTACTAGATAGGGGAACCTATTGGCTAACATAACATGTTTTGCAGACCAAACGAGTGTCATACATGAGTAGTTTATTTAATCGAGCCTCAATATTAAGTAATGTGTCTATTCCTCAGGATATATGTGTAGCTTGGTATGCAGTGCTTGGTTATTCAAACCCTCGAAGGTATGAAATCAGTTTGATTTCACATTTTAAAACTAAAAAATTATATTTTTAAAATTAAAAGTCATTCCGAAGCGGGAGACGAGATTTTGATTCTTGCGGCCGGCAGCTTCTACTGGACGACCCCTTTTAAAATCCAAGCTTTTATGTCGATAGGCGTCTGGCCAAATTATAGGAGGGAGCATGGCTTTACCAAACCCTACTAATATGTGTGCTTTTTAATAGCTCAGTTTTATGCATTTTAACTTTACAAAATTGTTTTTTTTTAAATGTTAAAATGGTCCCTAATTCTTAACAATGGTTCATTTTAATCTCATTCTATTAAAATGTTAATTTAGTCCCCATTTTTTTTAATTAGGGCTAAAAAGTCATTCCTAGGGTTTATTTCAACCCATATTAAAAGAGATTAATGACTAAATTGACACTTTTCTAGACTATAAGATTATAATGACCATATGCAAATACTTAGTAGAAGGGCAATTTTATGATTATCCTCTAATTTTTAATGTTCTTTTTTTTATCGGGGAGGATAGCTATTCATTTTTATGTTCTATTCAATACAATTGTGGTTACTGAATCTCTAATATAAAATCATATTGAAATTTGCAAAGATAGCTACTGATATCAGAGTTTACCAAACAACAACGAGAAATACAAATTTTATTACTGAAATTAAATAGGAGTTACAACAAACACACTTAGAATTTGGAAATAACAAAATATATAATACAAACGCCAAACTAGGGCTTTGGTCGAGGGTGGTGGGAAGATTGTGGTACAATTGTTGTTGTTGGGGAAATAGAGAGCTTGAAAGGTGATGCAACAACAAGGGAGGTGAGGTGGCTAGAGGTTGCACTGCAGCAAGGGAGGGGATACTCGACTTGACGAGTAACTAGACGCGGTGTGTCCAAAACCATGACATCTGAAACTTTTTTTAGTTGATACTGTATTGGGGGTATTTGTTCTTCTCAGGTTTCTTCTCACTCTGGACAGTTTTATTATTCTCCTGACCATACTTTTCAATTGCCTTAAGTGTGCTCCTATAGATGTCTCCAACTATGGGTGGTTATCTAAATGACAGTGGGTGTTTGCTTTGCTTCTGCTGTCTCTCCATCTTTAGTGCTAAGGTATGATCGTCAACCAGTAAAGTTGTAGTTGAACAACATTGTCGATGACGGGCTTCAGATCTCTAATATCTGGCTATCGTGATCCTCTTTGCGCTCCGTCATATCACATTTCAACTTAAGCTGCATACACTCTGTTGTATACTCTTCCAGTGGTAGGTCCTACTACTCTAGTGTGGGGGTAGATAATGTCGCTGCAACCCCCTCTTCATCTTCTCCCAGGTAGTTATCTTGCTTTGACCTTCTCTATTTCTCTTCCTCTTCAGGTTCTCGCAACACAACNGCTAAATTGGAAGGTGATATGCAATTTGGGGGGTGGATCAAGATCTTTTGGAGGAAAATGCTAAAAATTTGCAAGCCATCAGTTTGGAAGAAAAGTTTATATAGAAAAAATCCGCAGTCAATAAGATTTTATATGGGGACAGAAACTCTAGTATTGTCATGCCCTGATCAAACATATAAGGAAATCAAATGTCATTTTGCAAATTAAAGATAGTCAGAGAATGTGGCTGACAGAACCTTCACAAATTGCTCAAAGTGTTGTTAGTCATTATTGACCTCCCCTCCCTATGACTGCCAAAGCATTTCTCCTAAGTTCTTTATAGATAAAAGAGACTGTGCAAGCAATCTTGATCTCACTCATGCTCCTGATGAAGAGGAAATCAAAAGGGCTTTGGATGGTATTAATGGCAACAAGACTAAAGGTCATGATGGCTACACTTCACACTTTTATAAGATGCTTTTGATGATATCAAATTTTATTTACTAAATCCTCTAGTATTTGTTAACCTCATTTTTTGTCACATTTGACTTACATGAACATTGCCTATTTGTCTCATTAGTCATGTTGGCCTAAATGTGGCCATGCCATTTTTTGGCATGGCGTGATCATGCATGGCCTACGGGTGATCCCAGAATTACCTTGGCGTGATCACACCCAGTCTAGGCATGACCATGCCCAGATATTCCTTTATGTGATCATGCCCCAAGCCGGCGTGATCACTTCTCATGCCACACCAGCAATTTGAGGCCTTCGTCCACGGATCTGATGATGAATCATCACATCATTTTATTGGTGGCAATCTGTGGGGCCTCTAATCACTGGAAAGATCATGGTTGTTGACTCATCACCCGATTGATTGCCAAAAATAGCGTTTCCATTATTGTCAGGAGTGCACTACACTTGCACGTCTGTACACTCTTGGTACTAAGAGCATAAGAAGAAGAAAGAAAATGAAGGAAGAAGAAACCATTTCTAACGAGCCTCCTCCTCCAATAAGCCTCCTTTCAGTAAGTCTCCTCATTTCTCTTAATTTAATTTAAATTTGACCATTTCATTTTTGAGTTAAGTTTAGGCTAGGTTAACCTACTTTATAGAATTAGATCATACTTGGGTTTGGGTTTAACTAAGGTCGACCCCAACCCGACCTAATCCTAAGTCCTAACCTAACCTAGGTTTAACTCTGACCCAATCTANCAAAATATGACTAATTTAAGTAATAGATTAAAAAGCTGTTAATTTAAATTATATGTATTAATAAGGAAATCAATTATTTTTTTATTAAATTTGATTATTTTATTTTATGTAATAAATAATATACATGTTTTTTTTTTTTTTTTTTTTTTTTTTTTTTTTTTTTTTTTTTTTTTTTTTTTTTTTTTTTTTTTTTTTTTTTTTTTTTTTTTTTTTTTTTTTTTTNTTTAATATTACATAAACTGAATTAATTGAAAAACAAAAATCTAATCATAATGGAGATTGAAACAAAATTCTAGATGTCAATGACCCTCTACGTGCTGTGGAAGAAGAGTCTTTGCATGTAAGGTCCAATTTGGCTCTACATACTGCAGATGCTGGTACTATTGAGGCACAAAACTTTGTATTGAAGGATGTTGATGATGGTACTTTTGAGCTGCCTACTACCAATAACATTACCCAAGTGAAAGAATTTGTGGTTGAAATGGAAACTCTTGCAAGGATGTTGAACTACTCTGAAATTCCTGAAACTAATATAAATACACCTACTGAAATCAACGAAGTTACACTCCAAAAGATGGGCCGCTCATTGGAGGAAGAATGGTCAATTCAGAAATCCAGGAGAAAAAAAAAAGAATGCTTCAGAGTTGAGACACTTACCTAAAGAGAATATCATTATGGTTGGAGGCTCTTCATATAATTAAAAGGCTTCTTCCCTCTCCAGGTTGACTAGAGCTGGGAAATCCTTACNTGAATGGTCAATTCATAAATCTAGGAGAAAAAAAAAAGAATGCTTCAGAGTTGAGACACTTACCTGAAGAGAATATCATTGTGGTTGGAGGCTCTTCATATAATTAAAAGGCTTCTTCCCTCTCCAGGTTGACTAGAGCTGGGAAATCCTTACATCATGATTAACATTTTATGTTGGAATGTTAGGGGTATTGCTAACCTTGGCACCCTTAGCAGACTTCACCAACTCAACAAGGTCTATAAATTTTGGGTATTGGCTATTCTTGAGCCTATGGTTCAAAAAAGTCAAGAGCAGGTCATCAAAAAGTTTTTCGATTTTCAATTCATGCTAACACTAACAATAAAATTTGGCTTTTTTTATAGGAAGGAATTGGGATGCATAATTTTGATTGATAACCCTCAATTCATACATATTGATTTTACTTTGAAGCAGGTCAAGGGCAGTGCTAGTTTTATTTATGTTGGTTGTTCTGATGTAGATAAGGTGGAATTATGGTCGAATCTATTGACTATTAGCAGCAGCATACAAAGCTATTGGATTATTGGAGGTGACTTCAACAATATCGCAGATCCAAGTGAAAATATTGGTGGCAGAATCCTTGATTTGAATAGCATGTTGACCTTTTCCAACAACATCAACAATTCAAGTCTGTTTGATTTGGTTTTCTAAGGCCACTCTTTTACTTGAATAAGGGGGAATATTATGGAAAGACTTGATAGATTTTTGGTAAACAAATCTTGGATGGATAATCTCACCTATTCTCAATTGAAACATCTCCCTGTGATTGCTTCTACACTTTCTGCATTGTTATTGCCAAAATTTCTAAATTCAGGCTTCTTAATGTCTCGACTGAACATAAGGATTTCTTAGAGGTGGTGAAGAAAGGTTGGACTGCTGATAATGGATAGTAAAATGAAGATCCCCTTCATAAGCTATGGAAACTACAAAAACAACTAGTAAAAGTCTTGAAGCAATGGAATTGGGAGAGCTTTGGCAATCTACACTAGTAGGTTATACATGCAGAACAACATGTTGCTAAATTGGAAGGTGATATTCAATTTGGGGGGTGGATCAAGATCTTTTGGAGGAAAATGCTAAACATTTGCAAGCCATCAGTTTGGAAGAAAAGTTTTTATAGAAAAAATCCACAGTCAATAAGATTTTATATGGGGACAGAAACTCTAGTATTGTCATGCCCTGATCAAACATATAAGGAAATCAAATGTCATTTTGCAAATTAAAGATATTCAAGGAATGTGGCTGACAGAACCTTCACAAATTGCTCAAAGTGTTGTTAGTCATTATTGACCTCCTCTCCCTATGACTGCCAAAGCATTTCTCTTAAGTTCTTTATAGATAAAAGAGACTGTGCAAGCAATCTTGATCTCACTCATGCTCCTGATGAAGAGGAAATTAAAAGGGCTTTGGATGGTATTAATGGCAACAAGACTAAAGGCATGATGGCTACACTTCACACTTTTATAAGATGCTTTTGATGATATCAAATGTTATTTACTAAATCCTCTAGTATTTGTTAACCTCATTTTTTGTCACATATGACTTACATGAACATTGCCTATTTGTCTCATTAGTCATGTTGGCCTAAATGTGGCCATGCCATTTTTTGGCATGGCGTGATCATGCCTGGCCTACGGGTGATCCCAGAATTACCTTAGCGTGATCACACCCAGTCTAGGCATGACCATGCCCAGATATTCCTTTGTGTGATCATGCCCCAAGCCGACTTGATCACTTCTCATGCCACACCAGCAATTTGAGGCCTTTGTCCACGGATCTGATGATGAATCATCACATCATTTTGTTGGTGGCAATCTGTGGGGCCTCTAATCGTTGGAAAGATCACAGTTGTTGACTCATCACCCTATTGATTGCCAAAAATAGCCTTTCCATTATTGTCAGGAGTGCACTACACTTGCACGTCTGTACACTCTGAGTACTAAGAGCATAGGAAGAAGAAAGAAAATGAAGGAAGAGGAAACCATTTCTAACGAGCCTCCTCCTCCAATAAGCCTCCTTTCGGTAAGTCTCCACATTCCTCTTAATTTAATTTAAATTTGAGCATTTCATTTTTGAGTTAAGTTTAGGCTAGGTTAACCTACTTTATAGCATTAGATCATACTTGGGTTTGGGTTCAACTAAGGTCGACCCCAACCCGACCTAATCCTAAGTCCTAACCTAACCTAGGTTTAACTCTGACCCAATCTAGACCAAAACCAACCTGAACCAGATCGAAACCCTAACCCAAGCCTAAGCCCAAGCCCGATCTCAACCCAAATTGAACCCAAGCTAATTGATACACCAAAAATATATGCATTTTTAGACCCATATTTTATACCTATTTTTGATGATATTATTTTAATGGAAGGTATTTTGATGTTTTCTTGTAGGTTATTGATTTTTAGGACTTAAAGCAAAAAAAGGTATTTTGATGTTTTCTTGCAGGTTATTGATTTTTAGGGCTTAAAGCAAAAAGGAAGCAAATATTTTGATGTTTTCTTGCAGGTTGTTGATTTTTAGGGCTTAAAACAAAAAGAAAGCAAAAAGGATGAATTTTGGAGTCAAAATGACTTTTTTGAAGAAATGCTCAGCACCAGACCAGCGCCGACGACACCAGACCAGCGCCGACGATGCCAGACCAGCGCCGACGGCTCCAAAGGCGGTGCAGACCCCATTTCTAGAAGGTTCAATGTATTTGGATAATTTTTTGAAGAGTTTTTGGAGGCGCCTCTTAGAGAACCGACCTTGGGCTTTATTTGGGGCCGAATTTCATCAGAAAAAGTGCTTCTCTATGTTTTTCACTCCTTTACTTTTATTTTTCGCACCACATCATTCCATTCCACTTCCATATTGGAGTCAATTAGTGATTTTTTTTCATAGTTTAAAGTTTTTGTGGTGAGATTTAGTGTGAAACTTTCTGTAAGAGTGTTGGAAGGACAAAAGTGAGAGATATTATCTTCCTGCATTTCTAAGGAAAGGCTACAAAGGATTTGCTTTGAGAAAGAGTTTTCAGATAAGAATTGTTTGTTTATGAGTGTTGTATGAACTTACTTTTATATATGAAATTTCTGTTTTGTTATTTCTTTCTCATGAAGTCTAAGTAGTTCCCTCTATCTTTCTCCCTACTCTGAGATATGGTGAATTGAAGAGATAATATGAATGTGTCAATATTAAATTGTAAAATAAATTGTGATGATTTTTCAACTCCAAACTTAATTTACTTTTCAAACTGGCCAATTGAATTGTTAAAATTTTTTGTGAAATATATGATTCGGGAAATGGAGTATGAGTTCTACAACAAAGTAGGGATCACATTTGATTCCATGAAGGAGAACATCGGTTATGGAATTAAGTGCAAATAAATAGGAAAATATTCTTTGTTGGGTGTAGAATTGGAGAACCTTTAGGGTGACGGACTAAAATCTTCAATTCAATCATAGTGTTTAAAAACTGAAGCGAGAGCTAGCCTTCAAGTGAAGGGAAGTGGGAGCTCTGGAGTGGAAGCTGGTATCCTCCTAGCCTAACCACGGATTTAGGGACTAAACACTGAGATTAGCCAATGATTTTCTATGCACTATATCAAGATAGAGAATTAAAATTGCTCATATTTGACACAATACATATTATGAACATTTATCTCATCTCATGTTACCATAGCCTCATTGTAGTGGGAAAGATGTTTTTTCACATAAGAATCTTCGTTACATAAACATAGTTAATAGATTAGTATTTACTGTTTTAAATTTTTCATATTTGATATGATAATAGTTTAGAAATTTAATTTTGATTATATCTCAACAATTGAAATTAGCGACAGTGATTTCAATTGACTTTCTGTGAATTTTCTAGCAAATTTGTCATTTTCAATTTAAACCTTCCCCGTAGAATCGATATTTGGGGCTTAAATAGAAAGCCCATTATTACTTGATAATAATACTTATACTTGCGTAGAATTTGAATATTAATTGATTATATTTAATTAAATTTTACACAATCTATCGCAAAAAAAATGTCAGATCAAGTTTTTGGCGCCATTGCGCGGTGAAGGTAACAGTTGAATTAAATAGTTTTGATAAATTAGGAAATTTAAAGATAATATATATACCATAAAAAAATTATTATTGTTAAAAAATAATAACAAAATAAAAAAATTTAAAAATTAAAAATCCTAAAAGAAATATTTTTATTAGTGTTTTACTTTGCTTGATTTATTTATTTATGTGAAATATTGGATTTGAAGGTTTAATACCTTACGATTCAGAATTAAAACGTACTATTAGAAAAATTTGAAAACAACAAAGAGAAATTAAAAATTTACAAGAAATGGTGAATAATTTAGATAATCCAATAAATGAAAATCGACAAAGACCTTTAAAAGATTATGCGAATCCGACAGTAGATGAACTCACTTGACTATTCAAAATCCTAGTGTTGCTGCTTATTCATTTTTAGCTTAAACCTGCTATTATCCAAATGGTACAAAATAATCAGTTTGGAGGATCACCTACTGAAGATCTAATTTACATTTTGCTAGTTTTTTTGAAATTTGTGCTAGATTTCAATATGACGGAGTGTCTAATGATGTTGTTAGGCTTAGACTTTTTCATTTTTCATTAAGGGATAAAGCTAAGGCTTGGTTAAATTTGTTAGCACATGCATCTATTNCAAAGTTTTTAAAATTATATATTATGCTAGTAAATCTCCAAATAATGCTCAAATTAATTATACTACTACTGAAAGAGAGTTATTAGCTATTTTTTATGTCTTTGATAAATTTAGATCTTATTTAATTGGAATTAAATGTATAGTTCATACAGATCATTCTGCTATTAAATACTTGATGCAAAAGAAGGATGTTAAACCAAGATTAATGAGATGGATACTTCTATTGCAATAGTTTGATTTTACCATGGTAGATAGAAAGGGAAATGATAATCAAATAGATGATCATTTGTCTAGAATAGAAATAGAATTATTAACTAATTTTGCAAATGAAATTTTAGAAAATTTCTCTGATGAACATTTATATAGTATTGATGAAATGGATGTACCATGGTATGCTGATATAGTAAATTATATTATAAGTGACATTCTACCACATGATATCAAGAATCTAAAATTAAAGAAATTTATCTATGATTCGAAAGACTATTTTTGGGATGACCCATATTTATATAAACAATGTAAAGATTTAATTATTAGAAGAAGTGTGTCTTATGAAGAAACTCAACAGATAATTGAAAGATGCCATGATTCTGAATTTGGAGGACATTTTAGAATAAATAGAACTGCATATAAAATTTTGTAAGTTGGATTTTATTGGCCTGCTATTTTTAGAGATGTTAATAAATATATTAAAACATGCGCTAGATGTCAACGACTAGGAAATATTTCTAGAAGAGACGAAATGCCTCTAAATTACACATTAGAAGTTAAAATTTTTGATGTGTGGGAATTAGACTTTATGAGACCATTTATGCCTTCATTTTTATATATATTACTTGCTGTTGATTATATGTTTAAGTGTATTGAATCTATTGTTGCGCCCAAATGTGACGCTTATAGCGTTTCTAAATTTTTAATTAAAAATATTTTTATAAGATATGAAATGTCAAGAGTAATCATTACTGATGGAGGANAATCTGTCACATCCTTGTATTCAAAAACCCCCTCGACAGTCAGCTACCCAAATTCATTCTTCCTCGAAATCTAATATGTATACTTTCACTCATGAGTCTCTGTATTCTCCAACAAACATTTCATCTCTGCATCCTTTAACATGTACTTCATCTCTCGGTCTTCTCTGATATCATATCCTAAAGTGTTGTTGTTTGTCTTATTCTCTATTAAAATCATCCCTACATAAGGGATTCAAGTGTTCCTCTCACTCTCTTCGTCGGATTCGCTACCATGCTCGACGGTGACCTCTCCCTGGGTTCTTTCCTAAATATCAACGAGCTGTTTTAGTATTCAGCGGAGTTCTTGCTGCATCTCTTTCCGGAGGGGTGAAATGGCATTGCAACCATCCTAAGATAAACATGTAGAATATTTTGGAAA
>JXCR01148019.1:75176-103047 GCA_002079205.1 Phalaenopsis hybrid cultivar
TTTCTGGATGGATATACTGGTTATCACCAAATTTAAATAACTCCTAAGGATCGAGAGAAAATAACTTTTAGCAGTCCATATGGTACATTTGCTTTTAGAAGAATGTCCTTTGGTTTATGTAATGCCCCTGCTACATTTCAAAGATGTATGATGACAATTTTTTTGTGATTTAATTGAAAAAGGAATTGAAGTATTTATGGATGATTTTTTAGTGTTTGGAACTTCATTTGATTCATGTTTAGATTAGTTATCAAAAGTTTTTAAGCGCTTTGAAGAAACAAATTTAGTCCTTAAATTGGGAAAAATGTCAATTTATGGTAGCAGAAGGAATTATATTGAGCATAAAATATCATAAAATGGTATGAAAGTAGATCCTACTAAAATTCAAGTGATCGCTAACTTACCTTATCCAACCAATGTAAGAGAAATTAGGAGTTTTTTAGGACATGCTGGATTCTACAGGTAATATATTAAAGTCTTTTCAAAAATTGCCAAGCCTTTATGCCATTTACTGGAGAAAGATGCAATTTTCAAATTTGATGAAGAGTACCTAAAAGCTTTTGAGTTATTAAAAGAAAAACTAGTCACTGCACCAATTATAGTTTCACTAGATTGGGAAAAACTTTTTGAACTGATGTTCATGCTAGTGATTATGCTATTGGAGCTGTTTTAGGACAAATATATGATAAAAATTTCAAAGTAATTTACTATGCTAGTAAAACTCTTAATGAAACCAAAATTAATTATACAATAACTAAAAAAGAGTTATTAGCAATAATATATGCCTTTGATAAATTTAGATCATATTTAATTAGAAATTATTATGTAGTGCATACAGATCATTCAGCTATTAAGTACCTAATGAAAAAGAATATTGTTAAACCTAGGCTTATAAGATGGATTCTTCTTTTGCAAGAATTTAATTTTACAATAGTATATCAGAAGGGAAATGAAAATCAAATTGCTGATCATTTGTTTAGGCTTGAGTTAGAAAAACCACTCTATTTTGAAAAAGAAACTAACGAACATTTTCCAGATGAAAAACTATTTAAAATTAATCAGTGGCTTGTTCCATGGTATGTCGACATTGTGAACTTTCATTTAAGTGATATTATATCTTATGGAATGACATACCAACAGAAGAGGAAATTTATTTCTAAAGCTAAGACTTATTTTTGGGATGACCCATTTTTATATAAACAAGTAATTTGATTTTTCGAAGATGTGTACTTTTAGAAGAGACTTATGAAATTATCCAAAAATTTCATAATTCTAATTTTGGGGGATATTTTGGTGTTGATAAAACATCATACAAAATTTTATAATCTAGATTTGATTGTCCTACTATCTTTAGGGATGTTGATGCTTATATTAAAACTTGTGATAAATGTCAACGAGTAGGCAATATTTCTAGAAGAAATGAGATGCCCCTCAATTATACGCTAGAAGAAAAATATTTGATGTTTGGGGATTAGATTTCCTGGGACCATTTATACCATCTTTCGGAAATTTAGAAATAGTAGGCAATATTTCTAGAAGAAATGAGATACCCCTCAATTATATGCTAGAAGTTGAAATATGTAGGCAATATTTCTAGGAGAAATGAGATGCCCCTCAATTATATGCTAGAAGTTGAAATATTTGATGTTTGAGAGATTTTATGTCATGGGACCATTTATACCATCTTTAAGGAATTTATATATACTGTTAGCAGTGGACTATGTANAGCCGGTCTTCAGAACTACTCAAACTTTAAATTAACCAGTGTTCTTTATAGCATCTCTAGTAAGGGTAAGTAATATTATTGCTCCTATTTGGCATAAAAAAATTTACATACTTCCACAACATAATTCCTATACTTATTACTGATTCATGAAAAGGAGAAAGATATTTTCATATTATGTGCTTTATATAAACTCAAGTTATTTAAAAGTTGTTATTATTTTATCAAAATATCAAAAATACCAAAAAGATTTGAATTTTAATTACTATCAAATTATCTATAGTTTAAATAATTATCTTTTTGAAATAGAAGTTTGTTGTTTGAAAGTGCATATTGTCAATTTCTTTGTGGGATCAATATTCAGGGTTTAATCAAAAAGTCCTATATTACTTGATATCAATATGTATACTTGCATAGTATCCCAATATATATATAAATTAAAGAGTTAAATTCTTATTTTCTTCAGGATCAAGTTTTTTGTACTGTTGTAAAGTAGGGAAATATAAGTGAAAATATAATCGCATACATTGTTATACAGTTGCATATAAGCAGTTTATGGATCATGTTTTTGGCGCCGTTGCTGGGGAAGATTTAAAAAATTGATTGAAAGTGAATTTCTATTTTAGAAAGTCTTATTTAAACTTTAAGAGTTATTGTAACAATATCTTATTATAGTATTTTATTTTTCTATGTTTATTTTATTTCATTTTAATTTTATGTTAGTATATGTGTAGTTCATGTTCTGAAGGACCAGTATCCTACGATTTTATTTATGAAGCATGGGAATGATTTAAAGAACTCTTAAGAAAGTTTTCACACAATGCAATACCATATTGGACTTTTTATAATGGATTAGCTGGATCTCTTAGATCTATTATTGATGTCGCTATTGGTGGTTCATTGATCTCAAAACCATTTCATGACGCTTATGTTTTAATTGAAGAAATGACTACCAAAAATTTTCAATGGCCTTTTGAGAGGGGAAATCCAAAGAAAGTAGCTAATATTCATGAATATGATGCATTTACTATGTTAGCAAATCAAGTTGCTGCAATTTCAAGGAAGTTAACCAATTTGGAATGAATTTTTCTCAACCAATTTCCATGATTAAAGAGAATTCATTAGGTCAAAGCCAATTTGGAATGAATTTTTCTCAACCAATTTCCATGATTGAAGAGAATTCATTAAGCCAAATGTCTGATGCATTTACCATGTTAGCAAATCAAGTTGCTGCAATTTCAAGGAAGTTAGACCAATTTAGAATGATTTTTTCTCAACCAATCTCTATGATTGAAGAGAATTCATTAAGTCAAATGGTAGATTCTCAAGTATCATTAGAAACTTTGAATGTCATATATAACAAGTAGGATAACCCATATTCAAATTATTATAACTCAGGTTGGAAGAACCATCCCGACTTCCATTGGAATAATACTACGGGTGGTAATAATCAGCAATGGGGGAACAATCAAGTAAACACATTGAGAAACTGGAACAACTAAGGAAATAATAATTATAGATCTACTAATTCTCTAGGTTTCAATAATAATCCACAATTTAAGGAGAAGAAGTTGTATATAAAAGAAGTGGTGTTACAAATGAGAAATCAGTTACAAAGACAAGGAGCTACAATTAGAAATATTGAGAATCAACTTGGACAAATCGCAAATTCATTAAGTAATAGATTCCAAGGAACACTTCCTAGTAATACTGAAATAAATCCTAAAGACCAGAATAAAGAGCAAGTAAAGGTCATTCAACTTAGAAGCGGAAGAGAGTTGGAAGGTAGGGTTCAAAAAGAAATTAAAGTGAAGAGAAGAAATTAAAGAATCAAAAGAGGACGCTCTAAAAGATTTTAAAAGTCCTATTTCTTCATTCAAAATTGATTTAGAAAAATCATCACCTTCATTTCCTCAGAGACTTCGTCAACAAAGTTGGATAAGCAATTTTCAAAATTTTTGGAAATAATTAAGAAGCTTACAATTAATATTTCATTTGTTGAAGCCTTAAAACAAATGTCAAGCTATGTAAAGTTTATCAAGGATATTCTTAACAGGAAAAGGAAGTTTGAAGATAATGAGACTGTTGCACTTAGTGAGGCATGCAGTTCTATAATTCAGAAAAAGCATCCTGAAAATCTTAAAGATTCTGGTAGCTTTACAATTTCATGTGCAAAAGGAGATAAATTTTATGGGAAAGCTTAATGTGATTTAGGTGCAAGCATTAAACTTATGCCATTATTAATATTTAAAAGATTGGGATTAGAAGAAATAACCCCTACCACTGTAACTCTACAGTTAGCGGATTGTTCAATAACGTACCCTAAAGGAGTTATAGAAGATGTCCTAGTAAAAGTGGATCAATTTATCTTTTCTGTTGATTTCATTATGCTGGATATGGAGGAAGATAAAGATATACCTATCATTTTGGGGAGACCTTTCCTTGCCACAGGAAGAGCAATGATAAATGTGCAAAAAGGGGAATTAATAATGCACATCAATGATCAAACTGTTACTTTTAACATTTCAAGATCAATGAAATATCCTACAAAATGTAAAGATGATGAATGTTAAAGAATTGATGTTATAAGATATCTGGTGAATGTCATTTCAAAACTAATAATGAAGAAAAATCTGAAGAAAAAGATTTGGAACATGAGAAAGAAGAGGAATTAGATCAATGTGAAGATCTTTTTAAGGAAGAATCAAACTATGTTCGAGAAAGTTTTGAAATTTTGGACACGTTAGAAAAAGATAAAACATTTTATCCATCAATAGAAGAACCTTATGAACTTGAGTTGAAGTTACTTCTTGATCATTTAAAATATGTCTTTTTATGTGATTCCTCTACTTTACCAGTTATAATTTCCTCAAAATTAATGTTGAAAGAAGAAAAAAGGTTGATGAAAATTTAGAAAAGTTTTAAGAAAGCCTTTGGATGGACAATAGTTGATATTAAAGGAAATAGTCTTTCAATTTGTATGCATAGAATAAATATGGAAGAGAATTGCAAACCCAGGGTTGATTTTCAAAGAAGATTGAATCCTTTTTATGAAAGAAGTTGCAAAGAAAGAAATTTTAAAGTGGTTAAATGTTGGAATTATCTACCTTATTTTAGATAGTGCATGTGTTAGCCTAATTCACTGCGTTCCTAAGAAAGGAGGAGTAATTGTGACTGTGAACAAACATAATGAGTTAATAGCTACTAAACAAGTCACAGGGTGGTGAATATGTATTGATTATAGAAAATTAAATCTTGTCACCAGAAAAGATCACTTTCCACTACCCTTTCTAGATCAAATGTTGAATAAACTAGCTAGGCATAAATATTTTTGTTTCTGGATGGATATACTGGTTATCACCAAATTTAAATAACTCCTAAGGATCGAGAGAAAATAACTTTTAGCAGTCCATATGGTACATTTGCTTTTAGAAGAATGTCCTTTGGTTTATGTAATGCCCCTGCTACATTTCAAAGATGTATGATGACAAATTTTTTGTGATTATTGAAAAAGGAATTGAAGTATTTATGGATGATTTTTTAGTGTTTGGAACTTCATTTGATTCATGTTTAGATTATTTATCAAAAGTTTTTAAGCGCTTTGAAGAAACAAATTTAGTCCTTAAATTGGGAAAAATGTCAATTTATGGTAGCAGGAGGAATTATATTAGAGCATAAAATATCATAAAATGGTATGGAAGTAGATCCTACTAACATTCAAGTGATTGCTAACTTACCTTATCCAACCAATGTAAGAGAAATTAGGAGTTTTTTAGGACATGCTGGATTCTACAGGTAATATATTAAAGTCTTTTCAAAAACTGCCAAGCCTTTATGCCATTTACTGAAGAAAGATGCAATTTTCAAATTTGATGAAGAGTACCTAAAACCTTTTGAGTTATTAAAAGAAAAACTAGTCACTGCACCAATTATAGTTTCACTAGATTGGGGAAAACTTTTTGAACTGATGTGTCATGCTAGTGATTATGCTGTTGGAGCTGTTTTAAGACAAATATATGATAAAATTTTCAAAGTAATTTACTATGCTAGTAAAACTCTTAATGAAACCAAAATTAATTATACAATAACTAAAAAAGAGTTATTAGCAATAATATATGTCTTTGATAAGTTTAGATCATATTTAATTAGAAACTATTGTGTAGTGCATACAGATCATTCTGCTATTAAGTACCTAATGAAAAAGAATGTTGTTAAACCTAGACTTATAAGATGGATTCTTCTTTTGCAAGAATTTAATTTTACAATAGTATATCAGAAGGGAAATGAAAATCAAATTGCTGATCATTTGTTTAGCCTTGAGTTAGAAAAACCATTCTATTTTGAAAAAGAAATTAATGAACATTTTCCAGATGAAAAACTGTTTAAAATTAATCAGTGGCGTGTTCCATGGTATGCCGACATTGTGAACTTTCATTTAAGTGATATTATATCTTATGGAATGACATACCAACAGAAGAGAAAATTTATTTCTAAAGCTAAGACTTATTTTTGGGATGACCCATTTTTATATAAACAAGTTGATTATTTGAAGATGTGTACTTTTAGAAGAGACTTGTGAAATTATCCAAAAATGTCATAATTCTAATTTTGGGGGATATTTTGGTGTTGATAAAACATCATACAAAATTTTATAATCTAGATTTTATTGGTCTACTATCTTTAGAGATGTTGATGCTTATATTAAAACTTGTGATAGATGTCAACGAGTAGGAAATATTTCTAGAAGAAATGAGGATGCCCCTTAATTATACGCTAGAACGTTGAAATATTTGATATTTGGGGATTAGATTTCATGGGTCCATTTATACCATCTTTCAAAAAAAAAATATTTGATGTTTGGGGATTAGATTTCCTGGGACCATTTATACCATCTTTCGGAAATTTAGAAATAGTAGGCAATATTTCTAGAAGAAATGAGATACCCCTCAATTATATGCTAGAAGTTGAAATATGTAGGCAATATTTCTAGGAGAAATGAGATGCCCCTCAATTATATGCTAGAAGTTGAAATATTTGATGTTTGGATTAATATGTCATGGGACCATTTATACCATCTTTAAGGAATTTATATATACTGTTAGCAGTGGACTATGTATCCAAATGGATAAAAGTTGTTGCTTTACCTCGATGTAATGCTCAAATTTTTGCAAAGTTTTTTAAAATGAACATATTTTGTAGATTTGGGATGCCAAAAGTTATCATAACTGATGGGAGAAGTCATTTCAGAAATGTCATAATGGAGAAATTATTAAAGAAATATCATATAAATCNGTTTCAGAAATGCCATAAGGGAGAAATTATTAAATAAATATCATATAAATCATAGAATTGCTATTGCTTATCATCCTCAGACAAGTGGTTTGGTTGAATTATCCAATAAGGAAATTAAAAGAATTATGAAAAAGCCTATAAATCCAAAAAAAAAATAGATTGGTCAGTCAAACTTGACTATGTTTTGTGGGCTTATAGGACTGCATACAGAACTCCTACAGGAATGTCCCCATATAGGCTAATATTTGGGAAAGCTTGTCACTTACTAGTTAAATTTGAGCATAAAGCACATTTAGTGATTAAATAATTCAATTATAATTTCAAATATGCTGGTGAGAAAATATTATTGCAATTAAATGAGCTTGAAGCGATAAGAAATGAATCTTACGAGAGTGCTAAGATTTATAAAGAAAAGATGAAGATGTGGTATGATCAAAGGATTCTTACTAAAAATTTTTAGTCAGGGCAACAAGTTTTGCTATATAATGCAAGGTTAAGCTTATTTCCTGGCAAACTTAAGTCTAGGGGGATGAGCCCATTTGTTGTGATGAAAGTTTATCCTTATGGAACTGTGGATATTAAAGATCCTAAAACTGATAAAGTGTTTAAAGTGAATGGTCATAGACTGAAAGCTTATTTTATAAGGTATCAATATAAATTTAACGATCAAATGATGTTGGGTAAATTGGAATAAGCATTGGTTACGTCGGGCTGACGATGTAAAACTAAGCGCTTCGTGGGAGACAACCAATTATTATCAATGTGTTTTTGCTTTGAATGTTGTTCGTGTGTGACTAAGAAAATTTGGGGTAGTATTTTTGAGACTATTATGGGTTAGTAATGATTTTAAGACTTGATTTAGTGATCTAGACATGCTAAAATGAGAATTTGGACGTTAAGTTGACTGGTGCAAAACTAAGCACTGGCGCTTAAGTGCTAATATTTGACGCTTAAGTGCGGGAGTTAAAAACCATATGAGAACTTCAGATTCTAGAAGATTTAACGGCCAATTGGTTGACTAAAACCAGCCAAGGCAATTTTAGGATGTGTCTAAATGTTACTAGAGGGATTTTGGTCTATAAATAGAAGGGTTTTGTGAAGGAATTTCACCCCCAAAACATTTTTAGCCCTAAAGTCTATAAGAGAGAGAGAAAGATTTTGATAGGATGTCTTCATGGGAGATGGATTTGAAGAAGAAGGAAGAGACTATGAGGAAGAAATTCATTATCAAAGCTGCACAAGACATGCATAACGATTTCATAGCCATTAGTATTGAAAGAATATCGGAAAAGATCAACAAGATTGAGATTATCATGGCTTTACTGGAAACAAAGGTAATTGAGATTCATGCACATCTAGAGCATATTGGATAGCAATTGAAAATGTAATTCAACCATACTAGTTATATAGAGGAAGCGGATAAGGAGATTTATCTTAAACAAAAATGGATTGAAGAAGATAGAATCAAAGCTCGTCACCACCGTCCATTTTATCAACTTTATATTCTGATTGCCCAAGGAGAGACTAATGAAAGACTAGAGTTTGTCCCAACAAATGAAGAGTGAAATTAAGTTCTATGTTTGAATTTATTTGTTAGGAGTCGTTGTGTTTACGTGTTAGTGTTTTTTTTAGTGTTTATCACTTTTATGTGTTTAATTGTTTAAGTTTGTTAAGTGTTTGTATTTAGAAAATTTTCTCATCCAAGACTATTTGGAGTGAGAATTAAATGTTACATGTACTTGTACTAGNGCAACCGGGGCGACAATCTCGCCAACATCCTTCCTCTCTTTTTATTTTGAATTTTTTTTTTCTTTTCTCCATTCATTTCCCCCACCCCCTAGATGAATACGGTATAGGGAACCAATTGTTGATCAGTACTGAACGATGTCTGTGGAGGCCAATCTAGACTCCTACGAGGCCGGGCGACAACAAAGTTGCGGCCAACCAGCTTAACTCGTTGAAAGATAGACCAGATGAATACAGTTTAGGGAACCAAGTGTCGATCGATACTGAACGATGTCTGTGGAGGCCAATCTAGACTCCTACGAGACCGGGCGACAACCGGGGCGACAATCTCGCCAGCATCCTTCCTCTCTTTTTTTTTTAATTTTTTTTGTCTTTTCTCCATTCATTTCCCCCACCCCCCCTAGATGAATACGGTATAGGGAACCAATTGTTGATCAGTACTGAACGATGTCTGTGGAGGCCAATCTAGACTCATATGAGACCGGGCGACAACTGGAGACAATGTCACCAGCCTCCATTCATTTCCCCCACCCCCTAGATGAATACGATATAGGGAACCAATTGTTGATCAATACTGAACGATGTCTGTGGAGGCCAATCTAGACTCCTACGAGACCGGGCGACAACAAAGTTGCGGCCAACCAGCTTAACTCGTTGAAAAATAGACCAGATGAATACAGTTTAGGGAACCAAGTGTCGATCGATACTGAACGATGTCTGTGGAGGTCAATCTAGACTTCTACGAGACCGGGCGGCAACCGGGGCGACAATCTCGCCAGCATCCTTCCTCTCTTTTTTTTTTTATTTTTTTTGTCTTTTCTCCTTTCATTTCCCCCACCCCCCTAGATGAATACGGTATAGGGAACCAATTGTTGATCAGTACTGAACGATGTCTGTGGAGGCCAATTTAGACTCCTATGAGACCGGGCGACAACTGGAGACAATGTCACCAGCCTCCTTCCTCTCTCTTTTTTTTTTTGTCTTTTCTCCATTCATTTACCCCCCCAATGGAAGTCTATTTATTTGCTTGTTGCTGGAATTTGGGATATGTTATGTTTGATTACTGTGTTCAAATTATGTGTGGAGTCTCATTTTCTCTTGCCAGAGTTGTATCCGACGACGAGTGATGCTTCGTCTGTCTCACGCTCTGAGGTGGTGCTGTATCCTCCACTATCTCCCTCCCAACCACTTCTCCTTCACCTCCCTTAGTTGTTGGCCATCTCATCTCCTCCCAGTTGTCTCGCCGACCCCCTGTTGCTACCACAACTTTGTTGTCCAGCCTCCAGTCCAGCTCCCAACACCCCATACTTCTCTTCCCGACAACAACCTTTCCTGTCCAGCTAGCTCGACCACTACTCGCATCGTACCATCCCTTCCCCTGCATCAATCATTGCAGTTCAACCCACCTACAACCCACCAAACCCCTTTCTAACCTACCATGTAGCCACCAAGCCTTTCCCATCCCCCTTTCTACTTTGCTGACTCCACCACTGCCCTCAGATTTTCTCTTCCGACCATAGTCAGAGATTAGTGTTGTCTTATTTTCCTTTCTAGTTTGTGTAGTGTTCTAACCCCCAATTTTGTGCTTAATAAAAGTTTGCTTTTGTTTCTGCTGACTTATGAACTGATTCCGGTATCCCGTTGGGCTGTTAGAAAGTTTGATGTTCGTGAATAGCTTTTATTCGGCTCGTTAAATAACTCACGTCAAATTCGTTAGTTAAGCAAGTGACCGGAACACAACTAATTTTTTGAACTCGATTTATAAAAGACTCGAACACTGTTCGTTCTTATTTGACTAGTTTTGACTTGAAATAACTAAATAAGAATATTTATTTATATCTTATTTATATTATTTTTTATTTGTATTCAAAAATATTAATTTTCTTAAATTATTTGGATGGTCCAATTATAAAAAATATAATTAGCTGTTAGCCTCTCCCTCATCACTGTAACTATGATTGTGAATTGTGATATTGATGTTGATCTAAGAAATGCCTTATAAAAGCAAAAAACAAGCTATTCAAAGCAATAATAATAATAATAATAATAAAATTTTGTCAGAATATGAGATTTGATTTAATAAAAATAAATATTTTTTAAATTTAATAATAATAAAATAATTAATCATATTTTTTAGTTATGAAATGACATGTTAAATTTGAGCCGAGCTCGAATGTGGGCTTTATTTGAACAAAGTCATTTGAATAAACTCAAAGGATTTAGGCTTGCGCGCAACACAAGGCATGTATTGTTGAGGGGCTATATGATAACATATGAGATTTAAGTTAGTAGGATTTAATAAATAAATCTTATAAATCCGAATTTAATAAAGCTTGAAAGGGTTAATTAAAAAAAAAAATTGACAATAAATTTAATAAATACTGTAAAGTCATGCGAAACTATTTGACAAATTATGTTAGAATTTAAAAATTTGTTTTGATAGATAGATTTTAACAACAAATTATAATAAATTATATAAATTCGACTTTTTGAAACATTTTAAATTTGCAAGACTAACTTCTTAAATTCAATTAATATTATTTTTCAAAATATAATGATTAATAATTATATATTTACTTTATGAGTTTTTAAATTAAATGAATTATTAAATAGAAGTGTAACATTTATAAGAAAATAAATAATTAATTATTAATTATATTTTTTTAATAATAACTTATAAATTTATTGAATGAATAAATAAATTATATTTATTTTTTATTAATTAATAATTAAATAATAAATAAATTTGTATGAGTTTAATAAATCTGATAATATTTTAACTCATTCTTAATTATTAATCAATTAAATTTATAAAATTAGCTTACATAAAATTAAATTAAGAAAATTAACTGACAATTACGTCATCTTTCTCATCTTGACCTCCGTTTAGTTCTTCGTTCGCCGCGATCTCTCTGAACTCCGGCCACTTCGCCGAAATCGAGCAACTGCAAATTTCGATAAGTGAACAGGGTTAGAAAGTTATACGAGAGGTGATAAATTTTGTTTTTATGCAATGTTTTTGATGCTAAGAATGTAAATATTAAAGTTTATGTAATGTTTCGCGGCTTACAGAGACCCGAATCTCCCATTTTTTTCCTCCTCCTTCCTTCTGCTCCTCTGCTACCGGAAACCATTGAGGAAGGTAACTTCACGTCTTTTTTATTTCGCGCGAAGCGTCCGTCCCGGTTTTACTAAATCCACCAATTCGCGGGATTTCGTACATCCGGGATTTAAGGCCGAAATCCGTGAAATCTGGATTTATAAAATCCGAGGCTTTGTTTTGTCCAATATGACCGTATAGCAAGATTTAGGTTAAATCTAGCTTAAATCCTGTTGTAAATCCGTTCCCAGACAGGCCCTAAATCGTGCTTTGTTGATATCAATTTTGCTGTTTGGCAGGATTTCTTTGTCGCAGACTCTCATCAGCGCTGGTTGGATGCTTGCTTCTATGACCCAAATTTTCGACTACGANTACTCACACTTAAACTCACCACAAAACTTACAACTCTAAGGAACTAAATGACTAATGGACTCAAAGTGGTTGGAAGGGGATCGAGAGAGAGATTTTTCTAATCAATTTTTGCTCTAAATAGAGCCTAATGTCGGTTTTCCAATAGGTGCATCAAAAAACTCTTCAAAAAGCATCCAAATTCATTGAATCTTCTAAAAATCGGTCTTGCACCGACATTGATACCGTCGGTGTTAGTGGCCCATGAATTAATTCATTACTCTCTATCAAATGGCACCGTCGACGTTGCTCATGGTGCCATCAGCACTGAGGAAATTCTGGACTCCATTCTGTAAGTATGCATCATCAACGTCCAGCCCGGCGCCGTCGATGCTGAGTATTTCTTCCAAAATGCCATTTTGACTCCAAATTCATCTTTTTTGCTTCCTTTTTTTACTTCAAGTCCTAAAAATCAACAACTTGCAATAAAACATGAAAAATGCCTTCTTTTAAACCATAATATCACAAAAAATGAATATAAAATATAGGTCTAAAAATGCAAATATTTTTGGTGTATCAGGTTACTTTGCATAACTCACTTATTGGCTCTTTCCATTGTTCCATGCATTTTTGCGAGGTACATTGCCGCGCAAATCAGAGCACCATCGAGGTTAAACAAAAACTTGGGATCTCCTTCAGCATAAAGAGAATGTGTTTGCAACAGTCACAGTGGTGAGATTTACTAAACTCCTAGTTGGCCCTAGATTTTAGTGGTGTCTAGACATGTGAGTTAGATCTCCCATATGGGGTACGTGTGCTATCATGATCTAGCGCAGCAGCGTACCTATGTGATTGATCCTTGATTTCCTAGAGTGAGTCATAGGATAAGAATCTCATGTGCTAGCCACTCCTGTACAAAGCCGAGTGATTCCTTGTTGTGAGCCTTAGGCCTTGATCCTCATGGGTTGGAAACCCAATTTCCCACAAATTTGGCAATCCTAATTTCCCCTTAGAGGGATTAGTTGAGTTCGATCTTAGAGGATGGGAAAATTTTGGTAGCTAAGCCATCCTATAAGATCGTCGATTTTCGTAGCATGGAAATAGCTTTGTAGCTAGTCTTCCTTACGAACAGTTGAGAGTTTCAGCTATGAGAAATTGGAGAGGGAAGCCCTCCACATTGCCACACCAAAGTTGGATGCAAAAATGCCACAAATCCAAGGGTGTTACCCTAGGCTTTCTACGTGAGGTTGCTAGGACGAGTTTGACGTGTCATTGATCGTTTGGGTTTCATTGCATGTGCATGGACCATCGTGTTGCATTGTTTGCATGCGGCAAACAGTGGCATTTTTGCATGATTGCCTGAGCACTTCAGGTCGATCGGTTGCCCTAAATCGATCCCCGATCCTTTTTTGAGTTTGATCGGTCTTCCCGGGTCTATCATCCTATCTTTTAAGTTTAATCGATTGCTACGTATCGATCACCCACTTTGGATTTGATCGACTGTTTTGAGATGATCACCCATTCTTTTGGGTCGGATTAGCCATCACAGCCTGGTTGACCAATCACTTGCATGTATGTATGTTTTTGCATCATATTGCATGTTGCATTATATCCTGTGTTTGTTTTCATGAGAACTATCACTTATTTGTAGTGCACTTTTTCCAGGCCACTACCAGCACGACATTCCCACCTTTGCGTCACTGCCTCTTTGGCATACCCATTTGTTTGGACCACTGCTGTCACGGTATGCCCAACCCCGATTCACTCACTACTCGACATACCCTTTTGTCCGGGCCACTGCCGCTACGGTATGCCCATCTCCGGGTCACTGCTTCCTTGGAATACATTTTTGTACGTGCCATTTCCATCATAGTATGTCCATTCTTGGGTCACTGCCTCCTTGACATACCCTTTTGTCTGGGTTACTATTGCTACAATTTGCCCATCCTCAGCTCACTGCCTCCTCGGCATACTCACTTTTTGGGTCACTGCCGCTACTGTATGCCCGCTCCTTTTAAGTCACTGTCATTACGACATACTCACCCTCATCACTTTCGTGCATTTTTCATATTTCTTTTGCATATCTTGCATATTTGCATGTGTGCTTGGTGAGTGCCTCCCGGGTAAGGTGTGAATATTTTTTATAGGTAATATTTTACTCGATGCAAACTCACCTGTTCCCGGTGTCTACTAATTGCATGGCACCCCAGGTCCCCGCGCAGGTGTAACTCCTCTTTATAATTATCATGTTTTACTGGTACATCCTATTTTTGTGTATGTCATGTTGCATGTAGCATCATTGCATTCATTTGTATAATGTGTGTTCACCTTTTTGGGCCCCCGTTGTGATTGCCATGCACTTCGGTCGAGTAGTCACAAAGTGGGCTTTCTGTATGACTATTTGTTTTGCCCATTTACATCGATGACTATCTTACTCTTTCAAAGAGTGATCCCATGTCGGTCACGAAGCCTTAAAGAGCCTTGCTTACTGGGTTAATCCCAATGAGCAATGCGAGTTAGGTCATCGAGATTTACACAAGTATGATTGTGCTAAGGATCTAATGGATCAATCTTGTGCCACTCCTCTTCGTGACTCCTTTTAGATCCTTTGGATCTTTAGGATGGAGCCGACATTACATCCTCGTCAAAGTCATACTATACCCAGACTTACCCTGCATTTAAATACTAAGTTAACACACTTTTTGTTAGATGGTTTGCTTGGCTAAGATTTAGGGTGTAGGTATTCTTTTTGATTTCTGGCTATTGTTCTTTGTTGGGTTGGTTGCTCTAGCCAGAAATCATTCATTTGCATTATGCTTGTGGTGTGACTGCATGCTGCATATGTATGGTAGTGTGCGCGCACACACAGGTACCGCTATAGGGGAGCATGTGATGATTTCTGACCCTTTTGCTTGCAGGTGTTATTTAGCTCCCTCACGTTTAAGACATGACTCAAGATACGTTATATGCATGTGGGCTGTCCCGCTAACACTTTTTTTTTTGTCGGACTGATTCTTTTCTTTTCCTATGTACTTTTAAAGTCTAGGAGAGTTCTGTAGCAGAAATAAGATATAGGACGATTATTTGTTCTCTGTGGGATGTCCCGCTGAAACCGCGGGGACCAAGAACTGATGCTCGTGCCCCGTATACTAAATTTTCATCTTTATATTGATGTATAAAATTATGATTGGGCATGTATATGCGGAGCCCGACTGCATTTTTCTCTTATGGGATATGTTACCGACCCAATGTCACCGGCCTTTTATTATTTTATTTGGTTTGTTTTGCTTTTTGCATCATGTTGCATGCCTGCACTTGCTTGTATTGTTTTTCTTATTTCCTCATGTGATTTATGATTTCACGATGCAACATAGGCTCATTAGGACTTAAAATCCTAATTTTTCTACTTAAAAATCCTAAATAAAATATTTAAGATAATTAAAATTTAGGATTAAAATATTCAGGATTTAAAAATTACAATTTTACTTTCTTGCATATACCAGTAGGGCTTCCACAATACTTAAGGATCGCTTTAGATAATTGCATTCATATTTGCATATCCCAAGGAGAAGGCCCCCATGATTCTCTAACCTGTTGGGCCAACATATCTTTATATAGGTGGTTGTCTAGTGTACCTAGGGTGTTAGAAAACTCCCCGACCTAGACGGGGTATAAGTCATTTTGTTTGGAGTGTTTCCAGCTTTATAGTTGAACATCCCTTTTTCTTCTTTCCTGAGGCATCCTTGTCACTAGCAGGTGTAAGCCGCACCTCTTGGAGCTCCAGCTTTAGTCATAGGATAGAGTTTTCTTCTTTTCACCTTAAAGCTACCGAGATCCCCCGTGGACGACACAATTCACGGATTGCTGAGCGGGGACCTTAGGACGTGTTGAGTCGACTACCTTCATGACTAGGTAGACTTAGGATCCTAGTAGCCATGTATGACAGGTCTATGGTACCTCGACCCAGTTACCTCTACCTTTTAGGATCACTCTACCTTCCTTTTGTTGAACCCCTTTGAGCCTTATCGCTCATTGACTTCGTTGATATCATCTCGATGACCCGATATTGATGAGCTGCCGCCCATTTGGGATACGACAATTTGTCCTCTATATTTATACCCCGAACGTGCTTTGACGTGTTGGGATACCCCCATCAAGATGATTTAGATTATTTCTCGGGTACCGTATGTCGATGAACCACTACCTTTTTGGGATGTGAGAGACTCACTCTCTACCCAATAGTTTAGCAAGAGCTTGGAAGCATCAGGACTGTTCTCACACGGAATAACCTTCCTTTGATTGCCTATACCCCATGTTTATGATAATATAAAGTGAAACTCCTTTTATCAAGAGTATTCTTGGGTATCCCCCAAGATGTAATTAACCAGTAGGAATACGGTTCCTGTGGGAGTGTTATTGAACCAGAACAGGTACATACACCTGAATCTCTAGTTATGGATAGTCTACATAGATACTCCTTTTGCGGATATTGGTTTAAGGTGCCTCTACTCGATCTTGTTTGGGTAGACATTTTTTATTTATCCTTGCGAGGTTTATCAAACATCGACTCTCCACGATTTACTTTTTCTCTTGTTTTTCACTTTGCTGTATGCCTCTTCTTATTCGGTTCCTCTCCTTTTTGAATCACCGATATGATTCGAGAGGGAGATTTACTTGAATAAGAGAAGCATACGACAATCGTCGTGCTAACAACTCCTAAAATAAATGAGAGAAAAATGAACAAAAATAATGAGAACAATTGGTTAACCTTAATCGCAAGTTTCCTTAAGAAATTTTAACTGCTTAAGATATAATTAACTATAGGAGCTAGCTCTTATAAGAGATTGAGAAACTCAAAATAGATATTATACCTAACTTTTTGGTTATGATATTTTCATGTGGTTGTATGAGAATCTTGGGAATCAGACACTTTTGAATTCTCTACCACAATGAAATTCTTATGACATCTTCTTTTTTTTATTTTTATTTTCCTTTTTCCTTCTTATCCAAGTTTCTTAAATATCTCAAGGTCATTTGTGTGATATGAGAGAATAAGTTATTTAAAAATTAGGGCAATAAATTAGATAAACAGAGTGGCGACTCCTTCATGATAAATACATCAATAAATCAATGACATGGCGATGATTCACAGAGAATTGGCGGCGGTGGCGACACACACAATTTGCCCTAAGCTCACATGGTTATTGTTCCATCTTTCTCCAAAATGCATTAAAACATTAGATTATTCCATGTCAAACCGTCCCACTGGCTTTTAGAGAGGTTAACATCAAATAAAAGCCTTTCATTGGACCCTTCTATTCATTCCATGCCCAATCCCTGCTCAAGAAAGCTAGTGGGGGTCAAAAAAGTTAAAATTTTTTTGAGATAAACAGAAAATTGCAGTTGGGTGAACGCATGCATGCCTACACGTGTGTCAGAGCTGAGAGGTGTTTTATGGATATCTTGGACATTGGGAGGCCACAAATGGATGTAATATAATCCTCAAACATTAGAAACATAAAAAAAAAATGTTTATAGGTGTGTAAGTCTTCTGGTATGGGTGTATTAGTCCAAAATCTAATTTTGCACTTAAAACATTCCGAAGGGTTTTATGAATTTCTTAGGTCATGAGAGGCTTCAAATGGATGGAGCAGGACCGTTCAAAATTCTAATGGATGAGAGTTTTCCCAAATCAAAATTTTTGCTAACCAACGGTGAACTCTCCTGAGTAATACTATATCAACTTCAACCCTATTTCCATGTCAGAAACACCTACAATGAAGTCTTAAAGCATGACTTGATCTACAATAAGCTATAAATAAAATATAGTCCCATGACATTCAAGTGGAAACCCTACACATTTGACATAAAAAATTGATGTCAACATTCTTATCAAATTCATTTTTTGATCAATACTCAAACCAATAATCTTGTGAAGAAAATTTATTATGATAGTCTCCTAAATCGTTATTCTTATTTCAAGTATTCTAGCTCCATTTATAAATCAGGAAAGAAATGACTTAATGTTCTTCACAATATTAAATCCATTTTAGCTTATTTTGATTTTTATTATTTTTTTTTATAAAACATCATTATGTTATTAATCTCAAACTTCTAAAAGATATTTTTTATTTGAGTAATTTTTATAATAATATTTTGAAAAATGGTTTTAATTAAGAAAATATATTCTCAAAAACTAAGTTCTTCTCTACATTTTTTTTAAGAATAGATTCATGAAGTCCTATTAATAATGTTAATATAATGTTTTTTTTTTATTCCAATGTCATTTTGAGATTTTGTGTAAAATTGTTAAGGGTTGTTTTAAGCCTTATTTTTCCTGTATAAACACTTTTTATTCAGCTTCTTCCTTAGCCCAAGAATAAGATCTCTTAGGCTTAGCCTTAACATTAAAAAGTTGGTAGTTTGTTCTTCCTTATAGTTGATGAGAACATTGACTTGTACTATTTGGTATTTGATCCCAAGAAAAGGAAAAATGATCCTTTGTACATAAAGAATGCTAAAATTGTAAGAATTATTGTTCATTATGGTTATAGAAGGTTTGTGAAGGATTTTGTGGAATAATTATATTTTTTATGAGCATAGTTATTTTTCTTCTTTTTATTTATCGTTCAATTGTTATCTACTATGTATATCCACTTATACATCATGCCACACTTGAATCTTCTCATGCACATTATTACATATCAAATTTTCTCTTTAAATGAGTCACTCTACGTGCAAATACAAATTATTGAAAAGGTTTAGTATGTGCTCACTTTATTGCATTGATACATTCTTACCAACATTTTATATTTATTGTCATGTTTATTTCCCTTAAGAAATTAGACATATGTATGCTAATACACCTTTGCAACTATTTTTAAATACCCTTTTTTATTTTTATTTTTTTTTATTTGCAAGTCAACACTCACTTGAATCAAATGAGAATTATTTAATATCATTTATTATGTTTAAAATTATCTTTTCGTTGTATTTTGAATCTTCTCTAAAGAGTATATTCAATTTTATACCACCTTTTAATTTGGTTTTTTGACATTTCTATTACATTCTTTAGTCTGGTATGTATCCTTTTAATGAGTACATTTATTTTGAATAATATATTATTTTATTAATTGTATTACCTAACCAATTTGATATTTTGATTATTATTTCAGTAGAATTTAATACTACAATTGATTTCTTCATTTTCGTTGTCGTATATATTCTAACCCATTATTTTGATCCAGTAATTATTATATTCTTACATTGATATTATTTTATATTAATGGTGCAAATTAATTTTTGAAAAAATTCATCCTAACCACTTATTTTGATGTGAAACTTGATAAAAACTATTTTCAATAATAAGTTTACTTTACCTATGCTTGGTTATCACCTCAACACATGATTCTATACATTTAAGAAACATATAGATAACCTTTGCCTTTAAAAATTTTTTTTGAATGAAATAAGCTCATTATTCATGTTTGATTATGTTCAACTTAATAAATCACTAAATTTCAACTAGTTTTAAAATCCCATTTAAAATCTAAATATGAAAATTATTGTATNTCATTGGTTATAATGTCAAATCAGGTGACCCTATGGTTAAAGTTCTTTAAATTTTATTATGGGCATATTANGTGCACCATAGCAGTCGGAACTGGGATGTACAATATCAAATTTAGTTTCTCCCTTTTGAGTTGAAGCTACCACTAGTGCTGTCAAAAAAGCTTGTTGTTTGTGAACAACTCGTTTTCGGCTCATTCGTTATGTAAACGAGCAGAACACGAATAATTTTTTTAAGCTTGAATTATAAACAAACCAAACACTCTTTGTTCGTTCGTGTTGGGCTTGATTTAGCTTGAAATAAAAAAAAAATCATATAATTATTTATATAATAATATATTATATATATTTATATCTAAGTTTAAATCATAGCAGCTTGTGCTGTAATGTGGTTATGTGTTTTCTTTTGCATAGATTTGGTCTAGGTTCGAATCCAAAACTCTACATTTATTTTTTTCAATTAATTTTAACAAGCCAATTTAGAGCTGAACACGAACAAAAATATTTAATTCGAGCCGAACACATACATACACATTGTTTACGAGCCGATCGAGCAATTTCAAACAAGCCGAACACGAGCGAAGCCCGAGCTTGCTCAAGCTCGGCTCGTTTAGAGCCTTAGCTGCCACACCTGCTTGAAAAGTTTGTGAATGATGAAATTGAAATTTTATATTCCTTTAACTTTTACTTTGCTTCACTTTTCAGATGTTGATTCTGCTGCTGGAAGCAGTAATGCGGAGCTATTCGTTGAATGTGCTCTGTACATAGATGGAGCCCTCTTTGGTCTACCCACCAGAACTAGGTTTGATTTTTCTCATTTTGTGTATCCAGCAATGAAATGCATTTGTTGTAGCTTGTGAATGTGCATGAGATCCAACTTCTTTTGCTGACAATTAAGCTTATTTTCTGGGAAGATTTACATGCATAGCACTCAATTCTTATGTATTTACGTATCTAACACTTCAATTTTTACTTATACGCCACCTTACCTATGCATAAAATGGTGCATTTAACTTTTTAAAAGTTAAAAGATGGTATTTTTGATGTGATATGAAAGATTTGTGTGGTATAAATGTAAAAATTAAATTTATAGCTGTTAGATATGTAAATGCATAATAATTGGGCGGTATGTGGGTAAATGCCCCTATTTTGTGCTATATGCCAGACTAGAATCTTCTGGGCAACCTTATTGCTGGAATGAGCTGATCACATTGAGCACCAAATATCGGGATTTGACTCCTCAGGCACAACTATCTCTGACTGTGAGTTAATGTTTTTTTCTGAAAATACAATTGAGTTAGGTTTTTAGTAATGGCATTGTTGTGCAATGATTTATTTTTGAAATAAATTTTCTGTTACTGTCACTATGAAAACATTATGTACGACCTATTAACAAAATTTTATTTTCTTTCTATGAGTGAGGTTTTGATTATTTTCATACCAATAGATCTGCTGGTTTGAACCAGATTGACATTCAGCTCACCAAGAATCCATTGATTAATTGTTAGGAGAAGTTGAACAGAGACTATTTATTTTTCTAAGAAAAATTGATTAAATTTTCAGTGCAAGTTCATTTTCTTTGGCGCTTATGCTGATACCATAAACATGTTGAAATTGGGAAAATCAGTCATCTCAAGCCTTGAAATAGTTAAAAAGAAGTAATCACCCCGGGTTCATAAAAGTATATGAACCACTCCAGAATTTTTAAGTGAATTTATGGTTCTGATTTTTGTTATTTTCACCAAGAGATTAAAAAAACCTAAAATGTGCTATGCTATTGCTAGTTTATTGGATGCAAGCTATTTTATTTATTATCTGCAAGATAGTGTTTAAAATTGTCTAATTTAATATGTTCTGCAATTGCAAAATAAAATAGCACATTAATAGTCTCAAAAATCATGGTGAAGGAGAGTTGGATTATTCTTTTTGATCTGTTCAAAGATGTAATTTCATTACTATGGTGCATTTAATATAAGAAAGCTGCATGCGACATTTACATAAATGGCACCCAATTGTTTTGTATTTGCACATCTAACATCTAAATTTTATTTTTTACACATGCCCTTTTTTCAATTGTTGACCTCATTTTTGTGAGGTTTTACCTCCCTCTTCATAGAGCATAGTATCTAGCCATAGGACTTATCTATCGACTATCTTAGAGGACTAGTGCCGGGACCCACACCATTTAGAAACTCGAACCATCTCTTAACTCTTTTGCGAAGCCTCACAATGGTGGTCCCAAGCCATCTCCATTTGGTCGAGTGGTTATAATTTCGAGCTGTTACCACCTGGTTGAGTGGCTAAGATCATGTACCATCACCTAGGACCAACACGTCGGGGCTTGAGTAGAGTTCCTATAAGGATCAGAAAGCCTTAGGACACCCATAATGACTTTAGTACATTCGCACACACAAATATCGTAGTTCGCGTCACTTACACATGTAAAGGCTTCACAATTAATCGAAACACAAGTCAATTTTGGAAATAATCAATCAAGAACCTGAAATTTGAGGACAAATTGAATTTGACGTATTTTTGACCTGAACGTCGACAAGGTTGTCCGGACGACACCGGATAACGAAACAGACTATCCCGACGCGTCCAGAACGTCAAAATTACCTCGAAAAGACATTTATTTGTTAGGGTTTTGAGCACAAATAAATTGCGCGCAAATTGATATGTAAAAAAATATAATATAATAAAACAAATAACAAAATAATTAAAAAATAACAAAATCCTTGTTTTAAACCTATTTCACCAAACTCACGTATCCGATTCAATCTTTCCCTTCTTCGACTGAGAGTCCTAGGCATGCTCTAACTCCCGCCGCTCGTCTCCCCTTTTCTTTCCCAGTCACGGCTCGAGTGGAGCCCTAGCTCGCGCCCCTTGCCCCCCCATCGAGCCCCGCTCGACCGAGCGGCTCGCCAATCGCGAGCCTTCCTCTTGGCTGACCTACCTTTCCTCTCCCTAGGCCGACTGTTCTTTCTCCCTAAATGCTCCTTCTCCTCTCCCATCATCCCATTCGACCACCTTGACGCTGGTAGGTGGTGCATTTCCCTTCCCTCTTTGCCTATAAAAACCCCATTTGGGGGGTCTTTAGGGTTGGCCAAAGTTTTGAAGAGGTGAAGTTTTGCCGGAGTTGTCACTGGTTTCCTTTCCTTGGAGTTTTGTTTTTTTGGGTTTGCAGCAAGCGAGCCAAATGGTTTTGAGGTTGACAAAGTTTTGGTGTGAGGAGAGGGGCGCTGCAGAAATTTTCTCCGAGCTTATGCTTGCATTTTTTTTCTGGGCATTTAGAGTAAGGAGTTCTTTCTTTCTTTACTTTGTTTTGAAATTTATTACAAGCCTTTGAGGAAACTGGTATTAAAGGTTCATATATATAAGCATCTTCTGAACGAATTTGCTTGTCTTACTTTCTCCATTATGAAGCCAAAGTTGGATGTTGCCTCATCTATATTATGATTTTCAGATTTTCTTTGGCAGAAATTTTAACAATGTTCATTCCCCTATCATTCTTTATTACAGTAAAAGCTTGATGCGATTAATATTTTATGCTGCTGATTATTACAGTATTTGGAAAGGTTGATGTGCAATATGCAATTTCTGTATGCTTACGTATCTGATATTGGGTATTGAGGCTTAGAACTAGGCACAAGTTCTGTCAATTACAATGCGTTAGATATTTAGCACCGTGGATTTTAACTCATGCGTGTATAGAAGTTTAGAAGTTAAGGTATATAAATATAAAAGATTTGTTTGAGGTATATACATCTTGCTAATATCTTTGACGGAGGGGATTTCAAATAAAAAATCTTGCATGATGACTTTGTGCCTGAAATCTGAGACATGTATGCAACACAATTCTCTTGCATTTTGATACCTAAGCACACAATAGTATATAATGCCTGAACTTTGAAACCTGTATATGAGATTGTTTAATGCTCACATATTCACATATATAACATCTAAACTTTAAAAGCAAGTGTACAGATTTTTCAATTCATCAAGTATTTACATTTCTAGCATTTCCTTTTACATTTATGCCACCCAATCTTCCATATCTCATTAAAATTATCGAGTTGTATGTGAATACATACAAATTATGTGGTATGCATGTAAATTGCCTCTAATTCATTGTTAGCTCTATGTATTTTATTGGAATGGATACTTTTGATGTTTTAATTTATTAAAAATACATACAACATTATCTGTAGGGGAAATTCCTATGCAGTAATTCATGAAAGTTGTGATGCCCCACTTTTACAAAATCTGAAAATGTTGGATAGTTCATTTGTAAAATTCGGAAAGTTGTGATGCTTCACTTTTACAAGAATCTGAGAATCTTTTATGTTTGTTTTGAAAAGTGGCGGTGCCTTATACTTGAAAAATCTAAAAGCTCTCGTATTAAATTTGAAAAGTTCACAAATGTTTGGGTGCTATACTCATGTGAAAATTTGAAAGTTTGCATTTTTCCTTTTGCACTTGTAACTTTGGTGCTATACTCATGTGAAAATCGAAAAGTTTGCATTTTCCCTTTTGCACTTGTAGCTTTGGTGCTGTACTCATGTAAAAATCTGAAAGTTTGCATATTCTCTTTTGCACTTGTAGCTTTGGTGCTATACTCATGTGAAAATCTGAAAGGTTGCATATTCTCTTTGCAAAGACTTATCGCTTTGATGCTTTACATTTGAAAAATCTGAAAATTGAAAAATTTGGATAGTGACAATGCTTTACTTTTACAAAACCTGGAAGCTTTAAGTGGTTTTTTTGGAAAATTTGGAAGTTTTTTCGAGTCATTTTGATTTTTAAAGGTTTGAAAGTCTTTGAGGAGAACNGCACCCAATTGTTTTGTATTTGCACATCTAACATCTAAATTTTATTTTTTACACATGCCCTTTTTTCAATTGTTGACCTCATTTTTGTGAGGTTTTACCTCCCTCTTCATAGAGCATAGTATCTAGCCATAGGACTTATCTATCGACTATCTTAGAGGACTAGTGCCGGGACCCACACCATTTAGAAACTCGAACCATCTCTTAACTCTTTTGCGAAGCCTCACAATGGTGGTCCCAAGCCATCTCCATTTGGTCGAGTGGTTATAATTTCGAGCTGTTACCACCTGGTTGAGTGGCTAAGATCATGTACCATCACCTAGGACCAACACGTCGGGGCTTGAGTAGAGTTCCTATAAGGATCAGAAAGCCTTAGGACACCCATAATGACTTTAGTACATTCGCACACACAAATATCGTAGTTCGCGTCACTTACACATGTAAAGGCTTCACAATTAATCGAAACACAAGTCAATTTTGGAAATAATCAATCAAGAACCTGAAATTTGAGGACAAATTGAATTTGACGTATTTTTGACCTGAACGTCGACAAGGTTGTCCGGACGACACCGGATAACGAAACAGACTATCCCGACGCGTCCAGAACGTCAAAATTACCTCGAAAAGACATTTATTTGTTAGGGTTTTGAGCACAAATAAATTGCGCGCAAATTGATATGTAAAAAAATATAATATAATAAAACAAATAACAAAATAATTAAAAAATAACAAAATCCTTGTTTTAAACCTATTTCACCAAACTCACGTATCCGATTCAATCTTTCCCTTCTTCGACTGAGAGTCCTAGGCATGCTCTAACTCCCGCCGCTCGTCTCCCCTTTTCTTTCCCAGTCACGGCTCGAGTGGAGCCCTAGCTCGCGCCCCTTGCCCCCCCATCGAGCCCCGCTCGACCGAGCGGCTCGCCAATCGCGAGCCTTCCTCTTGGCTGACCTACCTTTCCTCTCCCTAGGCCGACTGTTCTTTCTCCCTAAATGCTCCTTCTCCTCTCCCATCATCCCATTCGACCACCTTGACGCTGGTAGGTGGTGCATTTCCCTTCCCTCTTTGCCTATAAAAACCCCATTTGGGGGGTCTTTAGGGTTGGCCAAAGTTTTGAAGAGGTGAAGTTTTGCCGGAGTTGTCACTGGTTTCCTTTCCTTGGAGTTTTGTTTTTTTGGGTTTGCAGCAAGCGAGCCAAATGGTTTTGAGGTTGACAAAGTTTTGGTGTGAGGAGAGGGGCGCTGCAGAAATTTTCTCCGAGCTTATGCTTGCATTTTTTTTCTGGGCATTTAGAGTAAGGAGTTCTTTCTTTCTTTACTTTGTTTTGAAATTTATTACAAGCCTTTGAGGAAACTGGTATTAAAGGTTCATATATATAAGCATCTTCTGAACGAATTTGCTTGTCTTACTTTCTCCATNTTGGCTACGTGATTAGAACTGTTAAAAAGACTCTTTGTTCGTGAACAACTCGTGTTTGGTTTGTTAAGAAAACAAGCCGAACACGAACACACCTTTTGAGCTCGAAATATGAACGAGCCGAACACGAACGAGCCTCGTTTACACCCCTAATTGTGATTTGGCTTATAAATTTTTATTTGCCATTCTTTTATATTAAGAATATTCTAATTTTTTAAAATTAAAGCTGCATCGTCTAACCTTCTCCTCTTCTTATTCATTATAAACATTACCGTGTGTTAAAATAATTCTAGTTTGGTCGAGTTTCTTGAAAGATACCGTCTATAGCATGGGCTGGCATACACATCCAAGAAAACATGAGCTGGCCTCAATAAATTTTCTCCTAGCCACTAAGTGGCTTGCACATTAGAGTAGGGCTGTGAACGAGCCGAGCTTGAGCGAGCTCAGGCTAGGCTCATGTTCGANCCGAGCTTGAGCGAGCTCAGGCTAGGCTCATGTTCGACTTGTTCGAAATTGCTCGAATTCGAAATTGACTCGTATTCAAAATTGGCTTGTGAACAGTGTGTTTGTGTTGGGATCGATTTAAATATTCTTGTTCGTGTTTAGTTTGTGCTTGACTCAAAATTGACTTGTTAAAATTAATTGGAAAAAATAGATGTAGATTGTTGGGTTCAAACCTGTATCAAATCTATGCAAAAGAAGACACATAACCAAATTGCCACACGAGCTGTTATGATTTAAACTTAGATATAAATATCTATACTATATTATTATATAAATAATATATATAAAATTTTTATTATATAAATAATTATATGATTTTTTTATTTTGAGCTAAAATGAGCCAAACACGAGCGAACAAAGAGCTATTCATGTTCGGCCTCCTTTATAATTCAAGCTTAAAAAATTGTTTGTGATTGGTTTGTTTACTTAACGAATGAGTTGAGCGCGAGCTACTGAACGAGTTGAACATGAGCTGTTTATGAACAAGGAGCTTTTTTGACAGCCCTACATTATAGGGAGCCAACACAGTCCTATAAAACTTTGTTCAATTTGATCTTTTCAACACCGTTCTTGTTTTTATTTGGATTTAAAATTTTTAAATGTCTATGAACCTGTTTCAATAAACAGATCTTTTGTAGGGTGTCACACAATATTTTGTTATTGTTTGGTGATTGGCTGAGCTGAATTGAGTTAAATTAACTTTTGATTCATTCATTTTGATTTGCTTCTTAATGCATACTTTGTACTATTTTGTACCTGATCAAGTCAATTTTTTACTATTCTAAAAACAACAATGAACATAAACGTAAAGATAATGATAATATTAAATAACAAAAACAATGATAATCACAACAACGACAATGGTAATGATATTGATAAACCAATTATTAATAATAGTGTAATTTTAAATTCATTATGCAAGTGTAAAACCTTTGCTTTCATTGTGTTTTAGAATTTATAGATTCTGTATGTTAAATCATGTTTCTCGTTATTAGAATGGCAATAATTGGTATGCAATGTTTGTTAAAAAATTGCTTATAGTGTGTGAATCTAAAATTTGTCGCAAAAGTGTTAAACCTTTTGTAAAACAGAAGGAAATTAGACCCACCAAAGGAGTCCTCTGTCTTGGCTGAATGTGAAAATATCCAACTTGATATAATGACCGTCTAGAAGTTTTCATGTTTCATATGAATTGAATAAAATAAACAACGCGCTGTTAACAAATTTTATCATAGAAGTACTTGTAAAATATTTCTAAATTGCACTTCTTCCGGAATACCTATCCCTGCTGCCATTTTGAGTGGTTGCAAGCTTAAGATAGATTGTTTTTTTTTTTTTTTTTTT
>JXCR01148020.1:0-98049 GCA_002079205.1 Phalaenopsis hybrid cultivar
ACACACACACACACATACAAACTATTGAATTTGAAATTGTCCAGGGGACACCCACGAAATAGATTGTAAGCAGGAGAGAGAGATAAGGAGAGAGAAATAGGAAGGGAGTGCACAGTAATTTAACGTAACAATGATTTTTGGCTGACCTTTATTGTAGGAATGATCCTTTTTTTTATAAACATGAGGGGTACAAAATGTAAAATTAAATACCTTTCCCTACTTTCATGGAAGACATTGTGGGATATATTAGGTATTTTTGCATAACTAGCTTTATGATCCGGCTGCCCAGTCGCTTAATCGTACTTTATTAAAGGACCTTGGTTCCACAAGGTTCTTCTGCCTAACCATGCTGAGTAGGGGTTACTTATAGATTTGAAGATTGCCTCAAATTATTTGAACTTTGGCTCCATCAACTTGAATCTACCGGTCAGCTCTTGATCACCTTTGTTCGTCCGAGCTATATTCGGTTGGCTTGGATCTAATGGCTGGATGCTTTGATTTTGTCATTAATTTCTTATCCCTAGATGGTGGACTCCTGTTACCACTTGAGACTAGGTTGTCGAGCTGAGGGTGATTCACTGTATTCCAATTGGTAGCTTAGTCCTTTGGAAAAATATCCCTTGGTGGCATTGTGGAAGCTGTCAAAGTAAATCCGTTGACACCCTGATGAAGAGCCTTAGTGACTCTTGTGGGGGCCGACAATACTAAGGCAGGGGAATGGCTGGAGCCTTTTCCCACTAGAAAGGCCTGGTCGATTGGTTCAGGCAGTCTACAATCACTCGACTTTTGGTTCAGATCAACCGGACCTTGTGCTTAGCCATTGATGTCATTTGGTACTACGTTGAAGGGTTTCCTAGTTTTGCACAAATGGGCCCTCTTGACTTTATCTTCTTGTCTTTTAGTTCATTTGATTTCATTGAGATTTATGCTAACAAATTTTTTTTTTATGCATACATATACATATATACAATTCTAACTTTTTATGCTGCTCTATTAACTTGAGGGTAGTTTTTGGTCATGGCTTAGAAAAACGATGTTAAATATTTATATTGCTTGATGATGAAGATTTTGGTAATGGCAATAATGGAGACTATTGTTAATTACTTTTATGTTTGCTGATCAAAAGGTTTTCTTTTTTAATGATAAGCTTTCTAATACTATTGTATATGAGGTTGGTAACACTATTACTTTCTCAATCTTAACGTACGAAAAATATTTAAGTTTTGATTCTAAGATATTATTTCAAAATTCAATAAAATACAATTTTGTTCTATTTGTTTTATGTATTTGTTGTAGGTTTAGAAAAAAAATATCAACATACATTCCTTGTCTAATTAATAAGTCTTTACGACGATTGCAAAACATTACTTGGAGCTCTTAGTTCTTAGTAGGTGTTGGAGCTATCTTTTTTCTCTTAATTGTGACAGTTAGGTACCATAATTTTTATTAGTGACTGCAAAAAATTTGTCACCACATATTTAATTAGCAGCCACTCACCAGCTTACTAGGTGATCTCAAATTTGTGCAAGGGAGTTTGGCAATGGTGAGTGAATAATGTAGTTTGTTATTAATAAATTTTCTTAGTTGAATTTAAAAGAGCAGGAATGAAAGCAGATCAGACAGAAATTTAACAAAATAATCCCAAAAATCAAACTATGCAACCCGCGACTTTTCTCCATAAGTAATTTTAATTAAATAAACTATCTGTTTGACTTCGTAATAAAGCCATGTGGCAGCGATTATGGCACAAGACCGTGCGTAAATAAATCTGTAATTCCAATTTACTTCACTAAACCCTTGTGTCACCAAAATTTTAAATAATCATATTATCCAACAGAATTATGATACACGTAGACACCAAAATACAAAAATACGACTAAATTAATAGCATCTAAGTGATAATTGAATAAAGAAGACATTCTAAGATAGATGGTGAATTAAACTACCGTAAGAATGCCTTAGCCTTGGCATTCTTCAACAAGACATTTTTTTTTCAAAAATTTGATTTCAAAAGCTGGCACCAGAACGTATTTTCATGTCCGATCACTGATATCGATCCATAGTAGTTATACTGATCACATTTATCTCAAGATAGATGAAGTGGTAATGTTATTTTCTGTGATTCACAACCATGATTATTAAGAAGCTTACTCGTATAGACTCTTTTAGAGTAGCACATCCCAAAATGATGCAATTACCACATTAACAAAAAGATGGGTAAGTTTATCGCAAGAAAATTTAGTTGCATTTTATCTTAGGATGGACATACGATCTTGTGTCAATTATTACTTTTTCCAATAAGAAGACTATTACACAGTACATTTAAATTTAAAAGAGCAATTGTCGTTTAAATTATATTGTGCTGCTTTAGTAATTTAATATTATTGTGTAATGCATAAATTAAACACTACGTAGAATAAAATTTGCCATATGGTTATATATAACATGTCACGATATCTTTAATTTCAAATCATTCAAACTTTTCGTGGCCACCATGAAGACAAAAATAAAAAGATGAACACGGACACTTATCAAAGCCCTGTAAAAAACTGAACACGAAGACAAAATAAGTGAATTAAAAAACGAGAAAGTGTGTTAAAGATATAGAGTTCAAATGCAAGTCTAAACCTAACGTAATCATTTCTTTGAAAAATTAAAACAGCAAAAAAGGTGTTAAAAAAAAAATCCCAAAATACTTCTGCATAATTCCAGTGCTAAATTTATCTCTTGTCAATTCAACGAACATTGNGAAGTTCAAATGCAAGTCTAAACCTAACGTAATCATTTCTTTGAAAAATTAAAACAACAAAAAAGGTGTTAAAAAAAAATCCCAAAATACTTCTGCATAATTCCAGTGCTAAATTTATCTCTTGTCAATTCAACGAACATTGACGACTCATTTGAATTTTTTATTTTTTATTGTCGTCCAGGTATTGCTAAATTTAAAATATCTTAAAGAAATAAAACTAGTATTTTTATGTTAATAATATAGTCAGATGCAGACATGTAAATGAGCAGCATATAACACCCACTCCCCCAAAACCATAGTTTTCCTAAAGAATAATAATCTTTCATAGCATATAACAACTATTCTGACCAGTTTTCTATATATATATATATATATATATATATATATATATATATATATATATATATATATNTAAGACTCGATTAAATAAAATAAAAAATTTATGACATCCGTTTAAGTCTACGAAAATCATTTTTTTATGTTGACCGACAAGTTTCCCTATTTAATAAGAAAAATTAAATAGGGTTTATATTAAGCTTGGTTCTTGAAAGTTTCCTATAAAGGCAAGCCCATATAGTTAATTAAATCTTAGATAACCGAAGTTGCCTACGAAAACTCTCAATAAAAATCAGGGGATATTGTCTTCAAGGAATTTCAAAAGATATAACTTTTCAAAAGATCAGACAGAGAGATGTGAAATGGGAATAACTCAAATTTGGAACGTTTATTTTTGAATCCAAAGGAAGAAAAACTAGGAGATGTTATGGATCTTGAGGAGGGCCTCGGTGACTTTTCAAGCTATCCTATGGTTTGACTTCAATTTAGAGGCTAAAAATTTATATGTTTCATCTTGTCAATTTTATTAATTAGGTCTTATATTGTGAAACGATCACACAAATAGCCTGAAGATGTGAGGATTTAGGTCGTGACGAACGACAACCTCAAAATCCAAAAATGAGTTAAGGCTTATATTGTATAGTAGGGCTATACAAACGCGTAAGGATAAGCTGAGGATTTATGTTGCATTAAGCAGACAACCTTGAAATCATATGGCTTGTTGTTTTAATTTCTAAGGAATGGTTTAGCTGGTATAGACATGTTTTGCTCTTAAAAATGATCGTGCTGCCCACATTACTAGCTCCAAGCTCCTTGTCGTTGCTAGTTTAAGTTTTCTAATGTGTCAAGTCTTGATGTCAAATCAAGTGTTTCCTAAATTCATGTTTATTTAAATATTATTGGGGATGTTAAAGTTGATCAGAGCGTTACCGGTTAGGATCCCACGGTTCCCTCATTTTGGTATCACTTTTTTCTTTTGAACTTACTTAGCTTAAACAAGTTATGAAACCCATTTAAACTGGGCGATCTCGTTAGCAACCGTGGGCAACATCCTCCAAGAAACTTCTGTAAATTCGAAAGGACATTTTAAATTTTGTGAAATTTCAAAGGATTTATGGTTACCTTTTAAAAAATTTGGTTTAAGTTTTGAAAATGTTGGTTAATTTTTGAAAAGTTGTTTTGATTTTGCAAGTGAAGTAAAGTACAAACCCAAGCAGTTACAATTTTTGTAGAAAGTAAAATGACAGAAATTAAATAATACTGTAAAAGCATAACTGTCACCTTCTCTGCATTTCCGCTGAAAGATTAGTTTTTGCAATAGGTATATAATTTTGCAGAAATTTAAATAAATTGTAGGAGTAGATGAAGGTGTATCTAACATACTCCANAATAACTGTCATCTTCTCGGTATTTCCGCTGAAAGATTAGTTTTTTCAATAGGTATATAATTTTGCAGAAATTTAAATAAATTGTAGGAGTAGATGAAGGTGTATCTAACATACTCCAAACTATGACTTATTGAGTCCCGAAATATTTTAATGGGTGGTTTTAGAAAAAAATATTGCAAGTTCAATCTGTCCTTCAAAATATCCAAGAGATTCTAAAATGTTTGGGGAATGAACCTAAACTATTTTAAGGAACCCTTGAAATATTTGAGTTAATTTTGAGCTTATCATGTTGTTCTATTAATCATCCCAGGTCAAATTAAAATTACCCCATTACTTGGTGAACTTTGACATTNCGGGGAATGAACCTAAACTATTTTAAGGAACCCTTGAAATATTTGAATCAATTTTGAACTTATCATGTTGTTCTATTAATCATCCCAGGTCAAATTAAAATTACCCCATTACTTGGTGAACTTTGACATTTTAATCATTCAGAGGGCAAGATACCGTCGTAATCAGTTGATATTTCACTTAAAAGTTATGTGGGTGAATGTCTCTAAGGCAAGTTTCAGTCATTAAGAGCCTTTGTACCCACCACTAAAGCTGAGCTGATAGTGTTAATCATCAATTATATTATCCTCTAAATCTTTTCAAACAAGTTTTAAAATCAAGTTTAGATCACTACCAAGCCCTATAATAAATCTAACGGAAGAAAGTTTAACAAGTGTTAGAATTTCAATTTAGGTGATATGAATTTTGATTAAAAGAAGTCAAATCATCATTAACTGTGGACGTAATCATAAGTGAAACATCATCTCCTCAGTTTAAGCCCATCACTTGGAAATCATTAGATTTTGATTAACTTTCAAATCTAGATGATTTAGCAATTCATAATTTCATTCTTTTTATGGAAAAGGTAGCAAGTTAGTTTCTACCTTTTACCCATTATTTTTAAATCATCCAAACATATTCATTAGGATCAAAATTACTCATTTTCCCTTCGATTAANGCCCAACTCATGCATTGAAAACTTCACATCCACATAAATATAAATCAATTCTATTCTCGTTTGGTTGATCGGAAATACAAATTTAATTTGATTTAGAATATAATGGTTTCGTTTCACACATCTTGAACAAATTTTCGTTGTGAATTATTAAATTATTCTTTCTTTGGAGGAGTTTTGACAAAGATCGAAATAATTTAAAGCTAGTTTTGATGCCTGATTAAATTCATCCGACTGAATGAATGATAAAATTAACATCTTTAATCTTATTTTAATTGAAATTATTCAGCGTTTGGATCTGACTGGCTCATAAGTGAAAGAGAGACATTTTAATGAGTTGTCTCCTTCCNTTATTGAACACGGGTTCCTCCTTTTACTGTTCATTATTTAATATCATAAGTGCAAAATAGAGTGCAAAATAGAAATCATTTCTCGATGTCCTCTTCTTCTCCCTCTCCTTCTTTCCATTTTTCCACTCTCCTCTAAAGCTCTATTCTTTGAGGGTGATTCATAAAATATTTTGGATTTAACGTTGTTATTATTATTATTTCTATTTTAATGGTCAATGATAGTTGTTGATCAATTGATCAATTTTTAGGTTTAATCCTATAAATATTCAAATAGGTGCCGCGTTCCATTTTAAAATTTTTCCCCCCTGTTAAAAAAGTTCAATTTATGTGCCCATAATTAAGAAGTTATTTCTATCTTCCAGTCCGTTCATCATAATTGGGAACCAAAATAATTTTACAAGCATAGTAAAGTTCTTTAAATGTTTTAGATGCTTAAATTTATTGCGAGAGATTATGATTCTTATAGCTGTCGGTTTCTTCTCATAGCAAGAGATTAGTTAAATGTGCCATGTTGATGTCATCATTGTATAAATTAATCATCAACTGATCTGCAATAGTGACTCACTTGTCAAAACTTATATCCTAACCATAAATTTAACCATGACATAAATGACAGCTCTTTCTCAACCGTTGATCTTCTCAAGCCTTCAATGTAGTTCTAATTATTATTTAAAGTTGTATCCAGTACATTGTAACCTACTCATAAATTCATGTCTTCTTAATCTCTTTTCTTTCTTGCCCAACTCATGCATTGAAAACTTCACATCCACATAAATATAAATCAATTCTATTGTCTCGTTTGGTTGATCGGAAATACAATTTTAATTTGATTTGAAATATCATGTTTTCGTTTCACGCATTTTGAACAAATTTTCATTGTGAATTACTAAATTATTATTTCTTTGGAGGAGTTTTGACAAAGATCGAAATAATTTAAAGTTAGTTTTGATGTCTGATTAAATTCATCCGACTGAATGAATGATAAAATTAACGTCTTTAATCTTATTCTAATAGAAATTATTCAGCGTTTGGATCTGACTGGCTCATAAGTGAAAGAGAGACATTTTAATGAGTTGTCTCCTTCCATCGAAGTGATAAGCTAATATAATAATAACATTGAAAGCTTCCAAGTATCTAAGCAAAATTTTATTCCTGTGGAAAGATTAGGGGAAAACCAAGCAAAATATTCAAATAAGAATAAAGGCCACGGGATCAACGGGAACTAGAAGGGCAGGAGGAGAAAACAGAGATGGGCGAGGAGTTAGGAAATTAGGAATCTTAGATGTGGTTGTGCGAGAGATGCGGCGGCTCTTTTGCCTGCTTGCTCTCTNAGGGCAGGAGGAGAAAACAGAGATGGGCGAGTTAGGAAATTAGGAATCTTAGATGTGGTTGTGCGAGAGATGCGGCGGCTCTTTTGCCTGCTTGCTCTCTTCTCTTTCTACCCATCCAAATTCTCTACCTTCTCTTTATATTTCTTTTTGTCTCGTGCCAGCAAACGATTTCCTTAAAAAATAAAAAGAAAGATAAAAAAGAATGAAAAAAAGAAAAAAAACGCCGCGCTTGTGCCGACAAAATGCTGCTTATTCCTGTATTACATCTACGCTCTGANGGGGCAGGAGGAGAAAGCAGAGATGGGCGAGGAGTTAGGAAATTAGGAATCTTAGATGTGGTTGTGCGAGGGATGCGGCGGCTCTTTTGCCTGCTTCCTCTCTTCTCTTTCTACACATCCAAATTCTCTCCATTCTCTTTTATATTTCTTTTTGTCTCGTGCCAGCAAACGATTTCCTTAAAATAAAAAGAAAAATAAAAAAGAAAGAAAAAAAAGAAAAAAAACGCCGCGCTTGTGCCGACAAAATGCTGCTTATTCCTGTATTACATCTACGCTCTGATTGCCTCCGAAAAAAATTGAACGGTCTTGATCATGAAAGATACCCGACTAGTTAACACTAATTGTATGGTGAACCTCACTTCACATCAAAATAAATTTAGGAATTTGGAACAGAGAGAAGAGTATAATAAAAAATTCTTTTTCAAACATCAATAGAGGAAGTTTTTTTATAATTTATTAATCGTGTAGCTTATATTATATCATCTTGGATGCAACAACGATAAATTCCTCTAGGTATAATGCCGATTATATGTCGCCAATCTTCTTCATTCCTCGCTTTAAATCTATAACTAGCTTAGGCCTATATTACTTAATCTTGTATTTGAGTACTGCCCCTGGGCTAATCAAATAAAATAATAGAATAGTTTATATTCTTAAAAAGAAATCTGCTTTGCATTAGCAAGCGGATTTAGTATTTCTCATAACTCTTCTACTTAAAAACTTTCTTCCTCTAATAATATAATTTAAAGTTTACTGTTTTCAAAGCCTATAAAACTCGTTAAGGCGGTGAAATATGGAGTATCACAATACCTCCGGGGCATGAAGGCATCATATTAAAGTTTCCCTTTATATAGTTGCAAACCTTCCATACAAAACGAAAAGTGTATCTCTTGTACTTCTCTTGTTCTCTCTTCATCCTTCTAGTCTTCTCTAATGGCAGTTGCCAAAGGGCACGGGTTTGATTTTTCGTACCTTGAGCAGTTAGGCTTTAAATGTCAGCGTGACTTTATGCCTGAGGATGAAGGGTGCTCAAAGAATCATCCTTCAGCTCTCCCAGCTCTCTCCGATCAAAGCAACATGTGTACCAACAGCCCTCTCATGCNTTCAAAGGAATCAAAATTTAGGACGTACTGAAGTGTCCCTAAATTCTGCTTCCCCATATGTGCTAATTCGACCCCGGGAGGATTCAAACTTGTGACAAGGGGGACTTACGCCTAGGTAGCCTTCCAACGAGCCACAGTTGCACTCATATATATATAAAGTCCTAAGGCAAATTCATTGAAGATAAAAGCATTTAGTGGGTGACAGGCAAGGCAGTGCCCATTCACAATGTATAAAACATACTCAAAGAAGTCCAAAAAATTATTACAATTATACCCCAAAAAAGAAAGAGAATGAAAATAATCCAAAGAACGGTGAATGTTCAAGTGGCAAATGGTAAGATTGCATTGTGTGGAATGGAGAATCTACAAGGGACTATCATCATAACATCACAAACCTTGAATACTATGTCGATATCACCAAAAACCAGCTGCATAAGGTCACAATAACACCAAGTGTCACAAAAGCCCACCGAGGTAAACCCTAAGTGGCAGCGAGCCGCGTTGTAAGAAGGTATGCCAAGGTGGACCAACACCACGCGAAACAACACTAGAAATAAGGAAGAATGTGAGGAATGCTACCAATACTAAGTGAAATAATATGAGGGAAAATATGTCGTAGTGGGAGAATAACACCAAAACCCCGCTGATTAGCACGGGGAATAACAAGAGGGGTAACACATTGAACAACACAGGGAATAACATAATGAATAAAACGATGAATAACACCAATACCACGCGAAATAATTGTCGGCACTAAAAATTTAAAGGCTGTCGGGTCCCCGGGATAGATATCCCGACACTCTGTTTTAATTTAATATATATATATATATATCTATGTGTGTGCATATATATATAATTTGGGAAAATTAGTATTTTANTGAGAAGTGGAAGTGATGCATGTGAAATACAGGCAGCTGATTATGGTTTAATGGACAATCAACAGTGCCAAAACCGATTCAAGATTTTCTATTCGAGCATAAATTCTGGGGAAGACTTTGAAAGCGTCGGCAGGCAGCAGCACGGCCTGCAAAAGCGACAATTTTTGGTAAATTTATACCCTTTGCGANTGAAGAGTTTGAAAGCGTCGGCAGGCAGCAGCACGGCCTGCAAAAGCGACTATTTTTGGTAAATTTATACCCTTCGCGAATCCACATTTGCTTTTATGTTATATTGTAGGGTTTTTTTTGCAGNTCCTTTGCGAATCCACATTTGCTTTTATGTTATATTGTAGGGTTTTTTTGCAGTCGTTTTCAGAGAGGAACCGCTCATTTATTATTTCGTTTTTTGAAAAACAAAAATTCCAGTGTTTGGGCTCATGGTTTAATGATTGCAAGTTCCTAGTTTTAAGGCTCATTTTGATGCTCTAGGGTAGAAAAAATTTTATGTGTAACTTGCCAGAACTTGTGATTTTGGCTGGATGAAGCTACTCGGAAACTACAAAAACGCTTCATGTTTATTCTTTACAAATCAACGGTTGAGTGTACTTTGGTTGGGTTTATACTCCATTGCATTCTTTCAGGAGACGAATAGCTCCGACGTGAAAATTTGAAAGAATATTTTTGAATCATGCATGGATCTAGCCTTTGAACTTCCAAAAGCCTATATATATATATATTTTCATATNTTGTTGCAGTCGTTTTCAGAGAGGAACCGCTCATTTATTATTTCTTTTTTTGGAAAACAAAAATTCCAGTGTTTGGGCTCATGGTTTAATGATTGCAAGTTCCTAGTTTAAGGCTCATTTTGATGCTCTAGGGTAGAATAAATTTTATGTATAACTTGCCAGAACTTGTGATTTTGGTTGGATGAAGCTACTCGGAAACTACAAAAACGCTTCATGCTTTTTCTTTACAAATCAACGGTTTAGTGTACGTTGGTTGGTTTTATGTTCCAATGCATTCTTTCAGGAGACGAATAGCTCCGACGTGAAAATTTGAACGAATATNTGGAAACTACAAAAACGCTTCATGTTTTTTCTTTACAAATCAACGGTTTAGTGTACTTTGGTTGGTTTTATGTTCCAATGCATTCTTTCAGGAGACGAATAGCTCCGACGTGAAAATTTGAACGAATATTTTTGAATCATGCATGGATCTAGCCTTTGAACTTCCAAAAGCCTATATATATATATATTTTCATATTTTATATTTTTTTATTTTATAAAAAAAAAAAATCGAAATCATTCCTGTGTGAGGCCACACGACGAAATGATTGCAAATTCCTAGTATAAGGCTCATTTGGTTGTTTGAAGCTATAAGAATGTAAAGTGTTGCTAGTACTTGTGATTTGGTTGGATGCAGTTACTTGAAAACTGCTGTAAACCTCTTGAATATAATAAATCATTCTTTTCTAAAATTTAATTTTTATATCAACTAAGCTCACCAGATTTGATCATATTTTTGAAGGAAAGTGACATGCAAGGTTCAAAAAAGCATTGTGTCAATAACAAGAAGCAATCCAAGGCTAAGATTATTGCTACATCAAAAGACCCACAAAGTATTGCAGCAAAGGTTTGTGCTTTAACTTGCTTCTCTAGGAAATAGCTAGATTGTTTCATTAATACTGGTTTATATTGAATGCTGCCTAAATTATTATTTCATTTCATAGATTCGAAGAGAGAGGATCAGTGAACGGCTCAAAATATTGCAAGACCTTGTTCCAAATGGCTCAAAGGTGAGATTCTCTTTCCACCTCTATTTGGATAGTCCTTCACCTACAGTACTGCTTGCACTCATGCATGAATCTTGGTTTTAGTAGTTTTTATTATTATCATTATTTTTTTCTTTCAGTAGATGTTTCAGCCACCCTCAATTAGGTTTATGATATACATGCATCTTGTTCTCATATTCCAAGCACTATTTATAATTAACTAGATGTCATTTATGTTACACAGATAATAGAACACATTTATTTTATGCCCGAAAAAAATCAACATATTCTCAACCCAACCTCCATGATATTAGTTCAAGAAAAGAACTACGATCAAGAGCCTAAATTGTATATTTGTATTCACGAATGAAGTTGAATGTGTTTAATAGATATCAATCAGCCTACCTCTGATCTCTATGTATATATGTGCAAAAACAACCATATAAGGACACATACATATATGGATACTTTTTTACAAAGAAGCATATGCATCTCAATATTATTTAGAACCTTCTCATTTTAATATAGACTTGCCTCATTGCAGGTTCTTACTACATTAGGACTATCACATTTTTCAGCTTCTATTTTAATAACAATGCGAGCTCTATTATAGTCAATGACCAATCAACATTTTATGATAATTTTATCAAATTTAGAGCCATTTCCTCTAATGTTATTCAGGTTGACTTGGTTACCATGCTAGAGAAAGCCATTAGCTATGTGAAATTCCTTCAATTGCAAGTTAAGGTAACACATCAAATTTGCTTGCATTTTTCTCATAATGTAAATCATTGGAAGTAAGTATAATTCACATTAGATTTTTCATGCAGGTGTTGGCAACAGATGAGTTCTGGCCAGCTCAGGGAGGGAAGGCATCTGAAATTTCTCATGTGAAAGAGGCCATTGATGCTATCTTATCTTCTCACCAAGAGAGGAACTCTAATTGCAAATTTTGAGCATTTCAAGACTTTTTTTAAAAGTAACTGCTAGAATGAGAAGTTGGGGCTTCCATACCCAAAATAGATCCCAAGAGAAGTGAAGAGAAGAAAGATAAGATTAAAAAACAGTTTTTTGTAATTTTGTTTCTATTCATGCTAGGATAGAGCGCAAGATTACGATAAATAATGTAACCTTTGGTTTTGTATGTTAATTCAAGCTTTATAGTCATACGATCTACACTGAAGTCGAATAATCAATATATTAAACATTTTTGTTATCAATATTTTTATTTCTTCGTTTCTAATTAATAATTTATTTCTTTTAAATTTCCAAAGAAATTATCATTTGCTTAAGAATATATGTTGGATACATGATGAAATTATTTTTTCATACATAACAACAAAATAATAAAAAATTTATTTGATTAAATCAATACAAAACAGGCTATAAACGGAATTAAAAGCATGATATTTTGCTCAAGAAAATTTGAGCGAGTTTTAGGTATGTTTGATGAAGCAAATTAGTGTTATGTTTTGTTAAATTAGATAAACAATCTTAGAATGAGTACAAATGAACTAGAGATTTTATAATGATTGGACTATTTTTCACATCTTTTTAAGAATACAACCACAAGAGAAAAAAAGTTGCGATTATTAGTTTTCAGTCAAGTTCATTGAATAGAATTCAATCACTCGGGATGCACCCTCTTATCACTCACGACTATTGTTGTATTTCATCATGTTTGCTTGAGATGCAGGAGAGAGATTTGATTAGTTTTGTAGCCCAAATGTTTATGTTTACTGAATTTGATCATCATGCACTACAAAAGAATGCTCAAGTATTTGGTCATGTTTATTAAGTTTTCATTCTTAATATTGGCTTGTAACTCCAAGAGAGAGCTAGCCAATAACAATATTTTAGGGCATTCTTATAATTCCTAAGTTTTCATCTATGAGTTTTAGTGTATATCAATAGTTTTAGGATTATTCATTAGTTATTTCATCATATCAAACCTTAGGCTATGTATTCTAGTAGCCTATTAAGCATTCTCTCAGATTAATTCTATCACTAGCCAAATCACAGTGATAATTACCATATTCAATTGGTTTACTGTAAATCTTTGCAACTTTTAAATGAGCTCAATATGGAGAATTAAGCTTATAGTTTGTAATTAAATACTTACAAAGATTAGCTTAGTATATATGTGGTTGGTTGCTTAAACCTTTGATTCAACTCACTCTTTACTTTATATACAGTGTGAACACAAACCCAATTGAATTATGTCCTTTGTAGTTTTCCAATTAACATGTTATGAATGTTATATAAATTAATACATATCTAAATCATGGTGAAAAAATCCATTTTCACTATGTTTAGTGAAAGATCTTTGAAACTCTTAAATGAGCTCGTTATGGAGAATTAAAATGCTTAAAATTTTTAATTAAATATTAATAGAAGTTTAGCTTAGTATATGTATGCTTGGATGCTTAAACATTTGATTCAGTGAGCTCTTAACTTTATTAATTTAAAAGAGAATGAGTACAAACTACTCAAATAAATTATTAATCCCTTGTAGTCATCCAAAGTAAATGCTTTTATTGTTATAAAAATTATTACATGGTTTCAAATAATTTATTTAACTTGTCTCCTTACTCCATAATCCATTATTTTTTAAGCGACCAAAATTTATACATTTCTATGAAAAGTGCTTGTTGCTTAGCAAACTCTTTATATCCTAAATATTCTAACAATTCCCCTAAATTTACTATTAACTCCTTATATGTTAATTAGGTAATTCCAATTAGAATTTTGTTTCTAAAATAAATTTTATCTTAATTATTTTATTAGTTTTTTTAATAATTAGCATGCAATTTAAAAAAAGAAATGAAATATTTTTACTAAATAATATTTAAGTGTATACACACACGCGCGTGCACACACCCACACCTCCCTCTACACACACACACACTCACACACATATATACAAACTATTGAATTTGAAATTGTCCGGGGGACACCCACGACATAGAGCGTAAGCAGGAGAGAGAGATAAGGAGAGATAAATAGGAAGGGAGTGCAGAGTAATTTACCGTGGCAATGATTTTTTGCTAACATTTATTGTAGGAATGATCTTTTTTTATAAAAACATGAGGAGTGCAAAAAGTAAAATTGCATATCTTTCCCTACTTTCATGGAAGACATTGCGGGATATATTATGTATTTTTGCATCCCTAACTTTATGATCTGGCTGCCTAGTCGCTTAATCATTCTTTATTAAAGGACCTTGGTTCCACAAGGTTCGTCTGCCTAACCATGCTGAGTAGGGGTTACTTATAGATTCGAAGATTGCCTCAAATTATTTGAAATTTGGTTCCATCAACTTGAATCTACAGGTCAGCTCTTGATCACCTTTGTTCGTCCGAGATATATTCGGTTGGCTTGGCTCTGATGGCTGGATGCTCTGATTTTTTCAATAATTCTTTACCCCTAGATGGTGGACTGTTGTTATCATGATGATACTAGGTTGTCGAGCTAAGGGTGATTCACTGTAATCCAATTGGTAGCTCAGTCCTTTGGAAAAATATCCCTTGGTGGCATTGTGGAAGCTGTCAAAGTAAATCCTTTGACACCATGATGAAAATCCTTAGTGACTCCTGTGGGGGCCGACAATACTAAGGCAGGTGAATGGCTGGAGTCTTTTCCCACTAGAAAGGCCTTGTCGATTGGTTCAGACAGTCTACAATCGCTCGACTTTTGGTTCAGATCAACCGGACCTTGTGCTTAGCCATTAATGTCATTTGGTACTATGTTGAAGGGTCTCGTAGTTTTGCACAAATGGGCCCTCATAACTTTATCTTCTTCTCTTTTAGTTCACTGGATTTCATTTAAATTTATGCTGACAAATTTCTGATTTATACATACATATACATATATACAATTCTAACTTTTTATGCTGCTCTATGAACTTGAGGGTAGTTTTTGGTCATGGCTTAGAAAAACAGTGTTAAATATTTATATTGCTTGTTGATGAAGATGTTGGTAATGGCAATAATGGAGACTATTGTTAATTACTTTTATGTTTGCTGATCAAAAGTTTTTCTTTTTTTAATGATAAGCTTTCTAAACTATTGTATATGAGGTTGGTAACACTATTTCTTTCTCAATCTTAACAAACGAAAAATATTTAAGTTTTGATTCTAAGATATTATTTCAAAATTCAATAAAATACAATTTTGTTCTATTTGTTTTATGTATGTGTTATAGGTTTAGAAAAAAAGTATCAACATACATTCCTTGTCTAATTAACAAGCCTTTACGACGATTGCAAAACATTACTTGGAGCTCTAGTTTTTAGTAGGTGTTGGAGCTATCTTTTTTCTTTTAATTGTGACAGTTAGGTACCATAATTTTTATTAGTGACTGCAAAAAATTTGTCACCACATATTTAATTAGCAGCCACTCACCAGCTTACTAGGTGATCTCAAATTTGTGCAAGGGAGTTTGGCAATAAGGAGTGAATAATGTAATTTGCTATTTATAAATTTTCTTAGTTGAATTTAAAAGAGCAGGAATGAAAGCAGATCAGACAGAAATTTAATAATTCCGAACAAAAGAATCCCAAAAATCAAACTATGCAACCCGCGACTTTTCTCCACAAGTAATTTTAATTAAATAAACTATCTGTTTGACTTCTTAATAAAGCCATGTGGCAGCGATTAAGGCATTGTTCAACAAGACCGTGCGTAAAAAAATCTGTAAATCCAATTTAGTTCACTAAACCCTTGTGTCACAAACATTTTAAATAATCATATTATCCAACAGAATTATGATACACGTAGACACCAAAATACAAAAATACGACTAAATTAATAGCATCTAAGTGATAATTGAATAAAGAAGACACTCTATGATAGATGATGAATTAAACTACCGTAAGAATGCTATAGCCTTGGCATTCTTCACGTGTTCCCAAACATTTTTTTTTCAAAAATTTGATTTCAAAAGCTGGCACCAGAATATATTTTCATGTCCGATCCCTGATATCGGTCCATAATAGGTATACTGATCACATTTATCTCAAGATAAATGAAGTGGTAATGTTATTTTCTGTGATTCACAACTATGATTATTAAGAAGCTTACTCGTAAAAACTCTTTTAGAGTAGCACATCCCAAAATGTTGCAATAACCACATTAACAAAAAGATGGGTATGTTTATCGCAAGAAAATTTAGATGCATTTTATCTTAGGATGGACATACGATCTTGTGTCAATGATTACTTTTTCCAATAAAAAGACTATTAGACAGTACATTTAAATTTAAAAGAGAAATTGTCGTTTAAATTATATTGTGCTGCTCAGTAATTTAATATTATTGTGTGATGATAAGTAATGCATAATGAAACACTAAGTAGAATAAAATTAGCCATATGGTGATATAAAACATGTCACGATATCCTTAATTTCAAATTATTCAAACTTTTCTTAGCCACTATGAAGACAAAAATAAAAAGATGAACACGGACACTTATCAAAGTCTTGTAAAAAAGTGAACACGAAGACAAAATAAGAGAATTAAAAAACGAGAGAAGTGTTAAAAATATGGAGTTCAAATGCAACTCTAAACCTAACGTAATCATTTCTTTGAAAAATTAAAACAAAAGAAAAAAGGTGTTAAAAAAAATTCCCAAAATACTTCTGCATAATTCCAGCGCTAAATTTATCTCTTGTCAATCCAACGAACATTGACGACTCATTTGAATTTTTAATTTCTAATTGTCGTCCAGGTATTGCTAAATTTTAAATATCCTAAAGAAATAAAACTAGTATTTTTATGTTACCAATATAGTCAGATGCAGACATGTAAATGAGCAGCATATAACACCCATTCCCCAAAACCATAGTTTTCCCAAAGAATAATAATCTTTCATAGCATATAACAACTATTCTGANTTCAGTAGTTTAAATAAATGAGCTTAATACTGCAAGCAATGCATCTATCCCAAAGTATAAACACACAACTTACTGGTAAGACTTGATTAAATAAAATAAAGAATTTATGACATCCGTTTAAGTCTACGAAAATCATTTTTTATGTTGACCGACAAGTTCCCCTATTTAATAAGAAAAATTAACTGGGGTTTATATTAAGCTTGTTTCTTGAAAGTTTCTTATGAAGGCAAACCCATATAGTTAATTAAATCTTAGATAACTAAAGTTATTTAAGAAAACTCTCGATAAAAATAAGGGGATATTGTCTTCAAGGAATTTCAAAGGATAGAACTTTTTAAAAGATCAGACAGAGAGATGTGAAATGGGAATAACTCAAATTTGGAACATTTATTTTTGAATCCAAAGGAAGAAAAACTATGAGATGTCATGGATCCTGAGGAGAACCTTAATGACTTTCCAAGCTATCCTATGGTTTGGCTTCAATTTAGAGGAAAAAAAAATTATATGTTTCATCTTGCCAATTTTATTTATTAGGGCTTACATTGTGAAACAATTGCACAAATAACCTAAAGATGTGAGGATTTATGTCGTGACGAACGACAACCTCAGAATCCTAAAACGTGTTAGAGCTTATATTGTATAATAAGACTATACAAAGGCCTATGGATAAGTTGAGAATTTATGTTGCACTAAGCAGACAACTTCAAAATCCTATGCTTGTTGTTTCAATTTTTAAGGAATGGTTTAGATGGTATAGACATGTTTTGCTCTTAAAAATGGTCGTGCTGCCCACATTGCTAGCTCCAAGCTCCTTGTCGTTGCGAGTTTAAGTTTTCTAAGTTGTCAAGTCTTGATGTCAAATCTAATTTGTCAAGTTTTCTAATTTGTCAAGTTTTCTAATTTTGATTAAGGCAATAAAATCTAAAATGACCATTTTACCCTTGGGTCTCTTCACCTAATAACTCGTGAAACACAATTCAAATGACTTTAAAGATCTTAGAGTACCCTATCCATAAAGTAATTAAAATATTAGAGGAGAAAAATGTGGTTTTCAGATTATCATTTAAATAATTATTTTAATTTAGTAAACATGATTTTCAAAATTAATTTATTTAATCAATCAAAATAATGTTTTTAGTTTATGAAAAGATTATTAGAGGTTTTTTTAGGTTAGAGAAATACTTAGACAAAATTTCATGATTTTTTGAATCAAATTTTTAATTTAATTTTATAATTATTATTAATTTTTATGATTTAAATTAAATGGAAAATATGTTTTAATTACAAAAACTATTTTTAATACTTTAATAAACCTTTCTAAGTCTAGGGAGCTCAGAGAAATAAATTTTATATTTTTATGATTTTTAATTTATTTATTACAATTATTTTAATGAGAAAAATGAAAAAAAATTCATTTTAATTATTTAGAAAAGTTAGGAAAAATAATTTAATGAGTTTTAAGTAATAAAAAACTATTATGAATATTTTGAAATATTTTTGTATTTTTAGAATTTTTAATTATTTTTCATTTGAAATATAGGCCAATAATCAAGTATCTATAAAAATAACTTTTATTTTTCTTAAGAGCTCCTAATCACAAGGAACTCATAAAATCACTTCTCATAATTTTCTTAAGTGTATTTAATTTAATATAATTATTTTTGTGCAAAAATACAATGTTTCTTGAAAAATCAACTTTAGTGCTTAAACTTAATAAAATAATTTTCAAACTTTTATAGTGGGTCAACATGACTTTTACAAACAATGTGGAATTGATTTTGTTAATTTTTTTATTAATATTTAATTTACATAAATTAATACAAGATATACAGACTTAAATAAATACAAAAAATTACAAAATTATTCAAGCCATCATGTTATTTTTCCTAAGCTTCTCTAACCACAGAAAACCTAATAAAATCTTTTTCATAATTTTCTAAATGGTATCTCAATTTATATAATTAATTTAAACCAAAATAGTCATCTTAGCTTGAAAATTAAGGTTAGGAGCATAGAGATGTCCTATGATCTTAGAAAAATCTGAAAACATAGCCTTTGGCATGAGGAACAAATCCTCAAAATTTCAAGCTATGGTAAGCAATGCTTAGCCATAATGAATTGAAATACCACCGAGAGTGTTTAATTAATTAAAAATCAAAGTCTTAAAAAATAATTTTTATTTTTTATCCACATTATTTTCCTTTGTTCACTGAGCAAGTGGGTATTATTTATTTATTTTTATAATTTTTCTATGAAAATATATGGATTTTCAAAGTTATGGTATTTAAAGAAATTAAAGAAATATATATTTTTCTACTTATCCATGCGGCACCATCGGCTCCTAAGTCTCCTTGCGGTGCTCTCCTATTCGACACTGCCAGCCACTTAGTCACCACGACATCCCACCTTTTCGCTCCATCCGCTCGTCCGTCTCCATCACAACTGTCCATTGAATAAACACGCGATCGGACAGGATCCCTTCATCGTTCCCAAATGACCTAACTTATAAGCCGTTCACACTAAAAACTTAAGATCTCAAGCTCGACTCAACCAAATCACTTTGGGTTTGTTCCTACTTCTTCATCTACTCAAGATGCACCTATCTATATGGATGATCAAGCATGAAATGCAGTAAACACGTATGAAGAATCAATTGAAGCTTAGTTGAGGGTTAATGCTCAATACCTTTGTCTAAGAGGGGAGGCTTCAATCAGATGGTTGTAGTAGCTTCAAAAGAGTCCAACAAACCTCCAAATAGAGTCTTAGGCTGTGGTGAATTGTCTAGGTATGATTTCGACTAAGGTTAATTTCAAGTGTTGATCAAAGTCTATGCGAGGGGCTCTCTGTGATGGGGCTTTTATGGGGAATCAACTCCCCTCACTCAAGGATGGTGTGTGCACAATTAATTAGAGTTTGGTGGACTGTGGAGGTGTGGGGAAATATGTCTTGATTTTCCTTGAATTTTGAACTCAAATTTGATCTCTCACATGGAAATCCAGAGGGGGAAATGGTGGGCTTGAGCTTGAGAGTCTTGGAGATTGTCTGGAAGCAATTGGACATAGTCTCCCTAAGGATATTTGCTTGTTCTTATTTTTGGCCTTGAAGAGGGGTTTAAATAAAATTGATTAGGGTGGCTACCAGTGTCAATTAATGAGTGCAAAACAATGCTTAGGTGGAGGGTTTAAAAGTGCCAAAGCCAAATGGAATTGATTAGCTGAGATGAGTGAGTTTGGTTTTTGATGAAGGCATGGGGGCTCTCAGTTTTGGGATTTTCTATTAACTAGGGTGGTTGGCCAGGGCAGGGGAGGTGCTCAAGCAGCTAGGTCAGCAAGTGGGAGGGCTAATTATGATTGACCCCTAATGGTATGACATGATGGCAAGGATATTTTGGTTTAGACCCATAAAAAGGATAAGATCCATTAAATTAAGCGACCATTGGTCCCTGGCTCCCATAGGGTGGGTTAGGCGGGTCTAGCCTGGTCACTAAGGTCCAAAAGGTGGCTGTAGAGGCCTTGGCTTGATCAATTTGGCATAGCTTAGTCAATTTTGGTGCATGGATTCAATTTGGGTTAAATTGGCTTAAAGTTGGGTTTGGTTTGGGCTAACCATGACATTGGGATCAATTGATTGAGCAAATTTGTGAAGATTATTGTCACAAAGAGTTTAGAAAAGATTTGGAGTGATTTTGAATTGATTTGGAGGTTCAATTTGAAGGAATTTGGGTATTTGGTCAATTTTGGGAGTTTTGGGTTATACTTAGGTTTGACTTGGGCTAAAGTTTGGCTAAGGCCCAATTGATGGTTCAAATTGGTTCTCAAGATTTTCATGAAGAGTTTTTGATAGAAATTGAGTGGAAATATTCAGGTTATTGGGTTCAAATTGGTTGAATTTTGAGACATGGTCAATTTGGGGTAAAATTTGGAGTTTTGGTTCAAGTTGAACTTGAGTGAAATTGAGGCTTAACTAAGGCTATTTAAGGCTCAATTTGAAATCGGGAAATGTTTTGAAGGTTTTATGATGCAAAATTGGGGCAATTTAATAAATTTGGAGTTCAATTGAGTGAGATTTTGATTATGGGTCAAAATAAGGCCTTTTGAATTGGATTGAAATTGGATTCCAATATTGGTCAAATGGGCTTGGATTTAGTTTCAATCTAGCTTTCACATGATTAATTTGAGTTTTGAATTGAAATTATGGGAAATTGGGATCAATTTGGTGGACATTCAGGGTGAATTGAGGTAATAAGGCCTTTAAAGGCAATTTGGGGATGTTGGTCATAATAGGTCAAATTGATCAAATTGAGCTAAATGGAGTGATTCAAATTGTCTTTTAGGACATTTGAAGTGACTTTAGAATCTTTGGTAAGTTTTGGAATTTTGGTTCATGAGGAATATTTTGGTAATTTTGGCTAAATGAGGGATATTTTGGTAATTTTGAAAATATTGAGAAGTTTATGGTAATTTGGATAGTTTAAAATGGTTTGACATGATTTTTGGAAAAAATTGGTTATTTTGGGTAATTTTGGAGTTTCAAGGGTAGTTTGGTAAATTGTGTAGATTTGGGGCCAAAAGGCTAAGTTGGAGATTTTGGTAAAATTGGGGTGTCAATCACCCTACTTGAGCCATGGACCAATAGAATACTCTACTTTGGGTCCTCCATGTACTGGTCTTAGCTAGAACCTAGCCTAGGGCTAGTGGGTCTAGGGAACCATCTACATAAGTCTCTCAAAGGGTTAAGGGATCAAAATCAGGTAGGCTTGGGTTCATGTTTGTGAGTGGAAGTGTAATGTGCAAGTGTGTGAGTGAGAGAAACTAAGACCACACCACCAGTAGATTGACCCTAAGGTCCAGTAGTCATATGGGGACTCATCTTGAGCTCCCCCATATTGACCCCACCTATTAAGTGCTAGAGGTTAGGACCAATATGTGAAAAATCAAGTTGTGTAGATAAGAGTTTGAAATTTCTAATGGTGAGAGTTACTTTTTATTCCTCTGGGAATAGTCAATAGGAAAGTCCTATGGATAGACCATAGGCTCTTATAGAGGAAAAACTAAACCTCAATCAAAAGTGAGGTCAACAAATGAACCCCCAATAGGTGGCGTGTGCCAAGCGAGCGCATAACATGCATTGACGTTGACCGACGAGATCAACAAAACCAACATAGACTTCTAAGTCAACAATCTTAGAATGAAGTGTAGAATTGGATGGCATTTGTTTCCACTGGGGAATTGGTAAGTGAACACTCAAACGAAACTAAGGATTCATAACTCTTGTCGGGGATTAGAAGCAAAGGGATTCCAAAAATGACCACGATGGTTACAATGAAGATTTGATTTCAATTTGATTATTAGAAAACTTTGATTTTTTATTGTAATGGTTTCAGATGATGCGAATCAGAATTTGGATACTGACCCAAAAAAGAGGATCAGATTTAGGTACCGACCTCGAAAGGCGTGAATCATAAATTTGGTACTCTCCCCGAGATGGGAATTGAAATTTAGGTGTCAGCCTCAGAAAGAGAATCAAATGTCTTACTCCATTTAAGGTGGTCTCATACCAATCTTAAAAGATGAGAATAGGATGCCTTACTCCATTTAAGGTGGTCTTAAACCTATTTCAAAGATTTGGTTAGATAATCAGATGCCTTACTCAATTTAAGGTAGCCTTAAATCGATCTCGAAGGATGAGAATAAGGTGTCTTAATCCACTTAAGGTGGTCTTAAACCTATCTCAAAGATTTGGGTATAGAATCAGATGCCTTACTTCGTTTAAGGTGGCCTTAAACCGAGCTCGAAGGTTAAGAATAGGATGTCTTGCTCCATTTAAGTTGGCCTTAAACCAATCTCAAAGATTTAAGTAAAGAATCAAATGCCTTACTCCATTTAAGGTGGTCTTAAACCTGTCTCGAAGGATGAGAATAGGACACCTTATGATGTGCCCCTAGTGTGTGTTGTTTTTCTTCCTGTTTATGTCAATTTAAATCCCCAATAACAGTGCCAAAAAATTTAACTCGTCGCTAAATTACACAGTAATTTAGCTTTCAAAAATATGACAAAAAACTTAATAGAAATGCGATATAAAATAGTTCACACACTAGTTGTTCTATGCAAGTGCACATATCGCTTCAAGCAATATAGGACTTTCATTAAAAACCTTAGTGTCAATATCACAGAGAAGCACAATAAGAAATCCCTTAGTCTAATTCTAGTCTACAGCTATAAAGTCTTAGTTTTAGAAGATGAAATTCTAATGATAATAAAATATATCAAAATATTTAAACTATAAAATTTAAGTAAGAAAGACAAGTTAAAATGAGTTTAATGAATGCTAACAAAAATGTAACTAAAAGAACTAAGTTTACTAAACTAATTTCAAAATTTCAAGTTAAATTTACTAAGAACTAAACAAATTTTTGTGACGAAGAGTTCAAATTTAAAAAAAGCATCACTCCCCTTTACAATGAGTATATGGACTGTGAAGAAATTAAAATCATTTGAAAATATATAAAAATTGTTTTATGCCAAATAATAAAAATCTTATTCTTTACCCTCTTTTAAGTTAATAAAAAACATTGACTAATATAGAGTTTGGTCTTTAATTCCGTGGTTAGGCTGGGAGGATACTGGCTACCACTCTAGAGCTCCCTCACCTGAGGGCTAACAATCTCCCATTAGTTTCCAATCAACTGGACCAAATTGGGGATTTAAATCTGTCACCTCAAAATCTCCAATTCTGCATCCAACAAAATATATTTACCTATTTATCTGCACTCAAGCCCATGGGTGACATCCTCTCAAATAAATTCAAATGTGATTCTCACTATGTTGTCGAAATCATAGCCCTTTCGAAATATATGTTTCTTAACACATCTTAACATTTTAATTCACCAGATGAAAAAGTAATGAAGATCGGAGTTCAAATCATAAGAAAATTATTGATATTTAAAACTGTATAAAACAAAATCAATTCTTCACAAATTCATATCTCAAAGTAGGGAGAAGGATAAATAAGAGTACTCTGATTTCATGAGAAGGGTATGACAAAACACACATTTCATATATAAAAATAAGTTTACAAATAAAAGAAATAAAATATAAAACTTATCTCACAATCCTTCCCAAGCAAATCCCTAGATGTTCTATTAAAGCACTTTCCCTCTTTACAAGCACTCTCAATTATCTCTTATAAGTGTAATGAAGAAGAAATTGGTCACCTTCCCTATTCTCTTACAATTCTTAAAGAAAAACTTCAAGCCCTTGCCTCTCCATCTTTCTTTTGCCTCTCTCTCTCTCATGCCAAAACTACTTACTCTCCTCAAGCCCTAGACTTCCCTCTAAAACTCTATGAAAGAGCCAACCCTTTTGAATTCTAAACACATGTCTATTGATTTAAGAGACATATCCCTTCATAAAAGAAACTTCAAAGGTGTCTAGATGCATTGAATCACTCCATGGAGTGTTTAAAACAAGTGTCCCTTTTGAAATTCGTAAGAATTCATCCAAGCCGTCTTAATCCACAAAAAGTCATCTCTAGCGCTGGTTCTGGTGCTTCAAGCTCCAACCTGCTAAATACCACATTGTTCTGGGTTTTGGCACTTCAGGCACCCATCTGGCGCATTAGGCACCAGAATCCCAAAATTCACTGTTTTGGCTCAAAATTTCATCCTTTCTTGCAAATTTTGCTCCAAATGCCTAAAATTGATATACATTAAATAAAAATATGAAAAATGCCCTTTTTTAAATTGTAATATCATAAATAATAATAATAAATTATATACTTAAAATAACATATTGATTTGGTGTATCAAATAATAAATCTGAGACCTTTCGAGTTAGGAGTTTGACTTTTAACATTCCACAATTTCTCAAATCTTATATCAGTTCTTAAAAATAAACTGGTAGGGTTTCTTTTAGCCCATACACCCAAGATCAAAGCCGGGGACGTGGACGAGGAAGAATTAACAGGATCACTAAACAGACTAGGTCGAACATCACCATCAACATGGAAGAAAGTTCTGATGAAGAAAGCTCTGAATAAGAAATGATCATGATAAAACAGAAGAAACCATAGTATGAAATTTCCTTGAAAGATGAGGAGAAAGATGAATATGAGTTGATGTATGATCAGATCAACCACTATGTATCCTTTGGCACTTGCTTTGACACATATCCTTTTTAAATTAACTTTCTTCACAAGTAGAAATGCAACCAAAAGTTAATTCCATTAATTCATTAGAATCCTCTTCCAAATTTATATGATTTTCATAACTAACTGAAGGGGAAGCACGGTAAAACTTAATCGGCTTCAAAACAATGCTACGGACTTCCTTGACCTCTAAGCTCTCAACCTTTTGAGGGTGGATTGGAGTAAGGGTCATGACATGCACGTAGTGGTTGATGTGATCATACATTGACTCATATTCAATTTTCTCCACATCTTCCAAGAAGATCTCAAACTGGGGCTTCTTCAATTTTATCATTATTATTTCTTCCTAGGAGCTTTCTTCCGCATCAATACTGATGGTCGACCTAGTCCATTCAAAAGTTGTGTTGGTCTTTTTTCATCCAAGTTCCCGGCCTTGATCTCGAGTGCGCGGGCTAAAAGAATCTCTACCAACTCGTTGTGAGGAAATGATAGTAGATCATTGAAGCAGAGTTGAATGGCCTTTCTCTTGTGATTATTCTAAGTCTTCCATTTCATTTGTTGTGTCCTCTCAGTAAAAGACAATGTTTTTTGGAGGTACGTAGTAGGCGGCGTCTTAATGGAGGCCCACTTCATGAATTGAAAATGGCTGCAAATCTCACTTGATGTAATGTTCTTGTCTTTCATTAGAATACTTGATGCACTAGTGTAGAGATAACGGAACTATGTTAATGAAAGAGGACTTTGCATAGATGATATAAAATTCTACGGTTATTACTAGCTCTCCAAATTTCATTAACAACGTAATCGATCCAGGGCAAATGCTCCCTTCTGGTTAATTCCTCTTAACATCATCTTATCATCTATAAGCTCATGAGCATCAATATCCAAGTATGCCAACACTCATAGACTCATTAAGTTGAGTGCGCTCCTGGATCTATCAAAACTCTGGACAACAGAAATCTTTCAATACTAATGGAGATGTAGAGCGGTTGGTTGTGGTCGGTGGTGTTGAGCAACAAGTCTTCATCTGTGAACATTATCCTAAGCTCTTCCTTTAACAAATAAACATCATCTGAGGATGTGTTGGAAAACTAAGCTAAACAAATTTCTGGATCAAGTAATGCACTAACTAGTGATTCTTTCATTTCTTTTGACAATATCAGAGATTCGTAGAAGATTAGTTTAGTCAGAAATCTCCTAAGATGAGCTAGTATGTTATAATCCACATTATACAATCATCCAATCTTTACTTGGTTATGTGTCTCTTCCACTAGCGGAGGTGTAGGTGGCTCTTCTAGTTGATCAGCCAGATGTTCGGTGGCAAATATTTCCTCCATCTTTTTCTCCACTTGGCTGATCTGCTCGTCTTTTAACAAAACCCTACACAAATCATCAACGGTGTTCCCTTACATAAACAGTTGAGCTTGACGCATAGATGTAGCAGCTCTAGTCTCGATGACATTAATATACATAAACTTCTCATTGAGATAATCATTGAAATTGAAATATTAATCATTTATAGCTACTTCAAGTTCTTTTGCTAACTCAAAAATCTCAATCTTGAGCTTTCAAATTTTTCTTCAATTGTTTTTTCTTGTATTATCTTGAGATCCAAAGGACTTTCCTAAAAATCCTCCCTCTGAAAACGGTTGCAACAACACCCAATACTTTAGACTCTTGCTTCATTCCAGAATCTTGCCATGTGGGCCCTTAAAACTGTAATGGTACGGTGACCTTAAGGACCCACACCTTCTTCTCCGATGGTGATGTGTTGAAACAAGTTGTCTTAACTGGAGCATCGGTGTGTCGGAGAGAGGCATTTTCCTTGTGGTGCAAATTAAATACAACACCAGGTGACTTCCTTACTTTCTCCTTTTCCGGAACTTTCTTATGAGCAACAAATAGAAGTACCTTCAAACACAGATGTGACTTAGTCGGTCGACGTCATGCTGACCATGGAGCAGCAGTGGTAACTGAAAGTATCCTTGGACCTAGACGTGACTTGGTCGGTCGATGTCCTGCAGACCTTGGAGCAGCAATGGTAACAAAATCAGTGGTAGTGACATCAGTACAACCTTGACTTCCTTGAAGGAATCTGACGAAATGCGAGCTGACAAAACTTTAGTTGATCTTTGAGACAGTCGGGAAGATTTAACATCTTTCAAATTTTTTTTTCATTCAAAGGGATACCACGCATCTCACCCGCTTAAGTAACTCAATAAATGAACATCATCTTTGATAGCCAATCTCTAAAATACTATACAGATTTTGGTGATAGGAGTTGGTTTCTCCCTCTCCTCATCACGACCATGAATTAATGGTAAAGCGGTAACAATCTTTTGAATACTTTCATACCCATTAATGGATGAAACTTACTCCCTTGTAGAAGCAAAGAGGTCTCAAGCAATCCAAGTTCCTCATGGTGAGGAATCTCATCAACATATAGCATCTCTAGAACTTGGGCTTTAGTAGCCCTTTGAATCCCTTGACAATGATTTCTTCTCTGTGACCTGGTTAATAGTATGGACTTTGAACTAGATTCCATTTCAAATACTCATAGCAGGCAGCAGGCGGTAAATCCTTCAATTGTATCTTCAACAATAATAACTTCCTTTCATTTGGCAGATGGCATGGTAGGCACAGTGACAGTGAATCCAATGGCAGTATGTGTAACAACTCTTGAGCAGACAGGCGAGCAAACAACAGACTTGATAGGTGTCGGGGTAGCAGTAGTCTTTACCTTCTTGCAGGAAAGGAAATCTTGAGTATAGTTCAGGTTAAACTCAATAAATGGCTCCTGTACTTCAAGGGCGGCAATTTTCATGACAAAAAATGGGGCCTTTTCATGTACAACCTTGAGTTCGTTGAATCCGACTACAAACTTGATGGTGGGGGCAACAAAGTGAACATCTTTGCTAGTCAGCAAGTTGCAGGAGAAAGTGAGCATCGGGAACACCATTGCAGCTACTCTAATAAAAAAATTTTTGGGTTAGTATTTTCCCAATACTTTGTATTCTAGTGCAAACACTAAAAAGTAAAAAGAGTCGCTCTATAGACTGGGCAAGACTTTCTTATTTTTTATTTAATTTTAGTTTGTGAAGACTTTAAGATTTAGTAAGGTAAATTAAAAGTGGTAGAACTTAATTAATTAAATGGGAAAGGTTAAAAAGAAAAAAGAATCAAGGAGAAAATTATGGCTTAGGACTCAGTGCAGAACCGACTTCAAAGGTGATTGAACTTGATTTAATTTGCAAAGCAATAAATCAAACCCGAAAAGATATGAGAAGAAAAGTATAATTTAGGACCCAGTGCGGGACCAACTTCACAACACACATCACCTAAGTGAAACTAGTTCACCAACACACCTATCAAGGGTCCAACCACACACAGACATAAAATTCCTAATGAACTTCTGAACCTCTCTATTCAAAGGTGATTGAATAGATGGTCATAACGTTTGAATGAGTTGACCGTACTTACCCAAGAAAGAAATAGGTGAAGCATGTCAATGGAAGAAGGGCAATTTGGTCCGTAAAGACATGGAAACATTGCCGATGTTTGAAGACAAGACTTATTAATGACAATGGAGAGAGAAACCAATCCCAAGAAAAGTCGCCAAAAGTTACTGGCCACCAAAGTAGAAATTGTCGATCGCTAGATTAGGAATCACGTTGCTCACTTTAATTTAATATATAAATTTATGTATAATTATGAAAAAGAATTATTTTAAGTTTTAAAAATATGAGACTAAACAGATCTCATATCTCTAATAGTTTAAATGACCGAGCACAACACTGCAAGAAATATATCTACCTCGAAGGATAGATACACTACTTGTTAGTAATGCTCTGTTAAATAAACTAAAGAGTTTACGACATCCTTTTAAGTCTGTGAAAAATCATATGTTATGTTGATCGACAAGTTCCCTTATTTAATATAAAAAATTAAATACGGTTTATATTAAGTTGGGTTCATAAAGTGTTTTATAAATGCAAGCTCATATAGTTAATTACATCCTAGAGAACTGAAGTCACCTAAATAAACTCTCAATTTAGATCAGCAAAGGGGTAGGACTTTTCAAAAGATTGGACCAAAGAAGGATCAAAGGGGAATGAATCAAATTTGGAACATTGTTATGGAATCCAAAGAAAGAAGAACTAGCGGTTGTCATAGATCGTGAGGAGAACCTCGGTGACTTCCCAAGCTATCCTATAGTTTGGCTTTAGTTTTAAGAAGAAAAATTATTTAAATGTTATGTCCTGCCAATTTTATTAATTAGGGCTTACATTTGTATGACTTGGTCATACAAATACCCTATAAGATAGGAGTCTTTATGTGGTAACGAACAATAACCTCGGAGCCTAAGGCGAGTTAAGGCTTAAATTATATAGCGAAGCTATACAAAAGCCTAAAGATAAAGCGAGGATTTATGTTGCACTAGGAAGATGGCCTGGAATTCTTATGGCTAATTTCTTTAATTCTAAGGAAAGATGTGCTATTTTAGATCCTCATGTTGTTGTAGATTGAAATTGTAGATCGGTGCCCACAAAGTTAGCACGAAGCTCCTTGATCAAGTAGCAGTCCAAAATTCAAAGGTCCAAAAGCCTTTACCAACTCTTTTAAAGTTATGGGGGGGTTAAAGTTGATTAGAGAGACACCGAATAGGATCCCACTGTTCCCTCATTCCATTTTCTTTTGAACTTACTTAGCTTATATCGTTAGCAGCTGTGGGTTACCTCGTTTGAGGGACTGCTGTAAATTCAAAAGGACATTTTAAATTTAATGATATTTCAAAGAATTTATTGTTACCTTTGAAAGAGTTTGTTTTAGATTTTTGAAAATGTTGATTAACTATTGAAAATGGTTTTGATTTTTGCAGGTAAAGTAAAGTGCACAACTAAGCAATTATAATATTTTGCAGCAATAATAAATAACTGTAAATGCATACCTGTCATCTTCTCGACATTCCCANCTGATCTCATATCTGCAATAGCTTAAATGATCAAGAACAACACCACAAGCAATATTTCTACCTTGAAGGATAGATACACTACTTGTTGGTGGTGCTCGTTTAAATAAACTAAAGAATTTATGAAATCAATTTTAAGCCTGTGAAAAATCATTTTTTATGTTGACTGACAAGTTCCCTTATTTAATATAAAAAATTAAATAGAGTTTATATTAAGTTGGGTTCTTGAAAGCTACCTATAAGGGAAAACCCCTATAATTAATTACATCTTAGATAACTAAAGTCACCTAAGAAATCTCTCGATTTAGATTAGAGAATATTTTCTTCAAGAGTTTCAAGGGGTAGGACTTTTCAAAAGATCAGACCAAAGGAGTGTCAACGAGGAATGACTCAAATTTGGAACATTGTTATGGAATCCAAAAAAAGAGAAACTAAGGGTTGTCACTGGTCCTGAGGAAAACCTCGATGACTTCCCAAGCTATCCTAAGGTTTGGCTTCAATTTTGATGAGAAGATATTAAATGTTTTATCCTACCATTTTTTATTATATAGGGCTTACATTTTCATGCCATAATCATATAAATAGCTTGGAAGATGTGAGGATTTAGGTCGTGACGAACGACAACCTCGGAGCCTAAGGTGAATTAGGGCTTAAATTGTATAGCAAAGTTATACAAAGGCGCAAAGATGAGTTGAGGATTTATGTCGCACTAGGCAGAAAACCTCAAAGTCCTAAGGCTTATTTATTTAATTCTAAGGAAACATGTGTTGTTGTAGATCCTCATGCTATTATAGATTAGATTGGTGCCCACAGAGTTAGCTCCAAGATCCTTGACAAAGTAGTAGTCCTAAAGTCTAAGATCAAAAAGGTTTATATGACAAGTTGAAGTTCAATCAAGGGGGGATTAAAGTTGATTAGAGCGACACCGGTTAGGATCCCATGGATCCCTCATTCTGGTATCACTATTTTCTTTTGAACTTACTTAGCTTATAAAAGTTGTTACACTTATTTAAACCGGAGAGATCTCGTTAGCAACAATGGGTTACCTCATCCGAGGGACTCACATAAATTTAAAAGGATGTTTTAAGTTTAGTGACATTTCAAAGGATTTATGGTTACCTTTGAAAGATTTTATTCTAGATTTTGAAAATGTTGATTAAATTTTGAAAATGTTTTTGATTTTTTTTTTTTTTGCAAATAAAGTAAAGCGCACAACCAAGCAATTATAATATTTTGCAGCAATAATAAATAACTGTAAATGCATACCTGTCATCTTCTCGACATTCCCATTGAAAGATTAGCTTTTACAACATGACGTATAATTTTGCAGGAACTTTAAATAAATTTTAATGGTAGATAAAGGTGTAGCTACCAAACCTCAAACCATGGCTCAATAAATCGTGAAAGATCTTAGTGGTATAATTCTTAGAACAAAAATAGAATATATTCAATTGTACTTCAAAATATTCAAGAGACATACAATGTTCAGGACATGAACCTGAACAACTTTAAAATCCCTTGAAACGTTTCGAGTTCATTTTGAACTTATTATATTATTTCATTTGTCATCTCAAAATTGAATTATTCCATCGCTCAGTGAACCTTAATGTTTTAACTATCTCAAGGAATGAAGGATGGTAGATAGTCACTTAACATTTCATTTGACAGTAATATGATTGGGTACCCCAAAGGGCAAGTCTAATGTCATTAAGGATTTTAATGTCGAAGTTAAATTAGGGCCTAATGTGTTTGAAAGTGTTTATCGATTAATTATGTCAATATTTTCTAATCAAAATTAAGATAATTCTTACATATTAAACCTAGTTCACTATTAATTTTAAATTAATTTTATAATAATTAAATATTAAGTAAAATGAAGTCCTAATTCTCATTAATAATAGACTTAACATCCTATCATATTTGAAACACCCAAGAGATTTTATTATAACCAATATTACCCATTTACCCTTTGATTAATCCTAAAATTGAATTAAGGCATTAAAATCCCAAAATTAACACGTTACCCCTTCTGCTCTCTATGCTATAACTTATGAAATGAAACTCAAGTGACTTTGAAATTTGAAGGAGTCTCAATCAGGAGTTAATCAAAATATCAGAGGAGAAGATGGGGTCTTTTAGATTTTTTATTTAAATTTTATAATTATTTTAATTCAAAAATAGTTATTTTTTCAATATACATATTTTTTAATTAATCAAAATAAGTTTTTTTGTCAAGAGAGAATTATTAGAGGTTCACCTAGGTCAGAACAACAACTTGAAAAAATTCCATGATTTTTGAAATTATGTTTTAATTATTATAATTGTTTAAAAGTTTTTAGTTATTATTTAAATATAAAATATATTTTAACTTTGAAAATTACCTTTTATATTTTTATTAAATCTCCTTAACTTTAAGGAACTCAGAAAAAAAAAATTCATATTTTTTTGATTTATATTCTTTTATTTAAATTATTTTAGTTAGACAATAAATATATTTTAGGCTTTTAAAATTTTAAACTTAATTTATAAAAATTAAGGAAAATACTTTAATGAGTACTAGGTGATCAGAAAAAAATTAGGCACACTTTAGACATATTTCATGTTTTTTGAAATTTTAAATTTTTTTAAATTCTTTTTAATTTAAAATATAGCTTAAAAATAAAGTATTTTATTAAAATTAATTTTTATTTTTCCTAAGTGCACTTGTTCACAAGGAACACAATAAACCCCTTTTTCATAATTTTCTTAGGTATATTTAATTTAATATAGTTATTTATGTACAAATATACAATTTTTCTTAGAAAATCATCTTTATTCCTTGAACTTAATCAAATAAATTTTAAATTTTTATAGTGAGTCAACAAGATTTTTCTGCACAATGTGGAATTAATTTTATTAATTTTTTAATAATATTTAATTCAAATAAATTAAGCTAAGTTTTAGGCATTTAGAAAGCTACAAAAATATACAAAATTATCCTAACTGTCCTAATATTTTTAATAAGCTACACTAACTATAGGAAATTTGCTAAAATTAATCCCATAATTTTCCAAGTGATATTTTAATTTGTATAATTAATTTAAGCGAACATATCCATCCAAGCAGGGTTACATGGATAGGGTTGTTCTCTAACCTTCGAAAAATTAGGGAACATCCCCTTAAGGCCAAGGTTTCAAGCTTTGATGAATACATTTTAATCAATTAAAAAAATAACACCTCAGAGGATATCAAATTAATTAAAAATCAGAGACACACCAAATAATTTTATTTTTAGTCAACATTATTCTCCTTTATTCAGTGAGCAAGATGGTATTTTTATTTTCTTTTATGATTTTTATATGAAAAGATATAGAATTTTTAAGTTCTATTAGCTATTAGTTTCATTTAAATCTTATTTTCCTATTTAATCCAGTCAGTGTCACATCATCCTAGGCATCTCCAATATGATACGTGTCTCTCTGCCATTTGACACTGCCATCTGGGTCAGCTGGCATGAGGCCCGTGTTTCTTGTTCCATCTCCTTGTCTAGCTTGATCTCGAACATCCATCTGACATACGCGTGATTAGACGACTATGGGCCATTGTCCCCAATTGCTAGAAACCGTGAACCATTCAACTTTAAACCCTACGATCTTTCTCGATAGTTAACCAAATCATATGGAGTTTATTCATACACCTTCATCTACTCAAGATAAACACATCTATATGGTTACAATGCTATGAAATCAAACTTCACTTCACAATTGGTGAAACCAAGCTCAAAATTAGAGTTAATAGTATATACCTTTGCCCAAGAGGTGATGTCTAAATTGGTTGTTTGTGGAAGCTTCAGTGGGCTCCAATGAACCGCCCAGATGTGTTCTTTTACTTTAATGAATGGTCCAAGTATAAGTTAAGTGAAAATGTGGAGCGACCTTGGTCTAAAGATGGGTGGGAGTGCTCAAGACAAGAGTGTTTTGATGGAAAACTTCTTCATTTATCTCAGAGAAGCTAAAAAATGAATCAATTTGAAGTTTGGTGGTATTTGGATTGAGTGGCAGAAAACCCATGGATTTTGAACGCAAAATTGAGCTCTCACAGAGGGATTTTGAGGAGTAAAATTGTGTGCTTGAGCTTATAAGTTTATGAAGAGCCTTTGGAAGCAGATGGACAGAGTCTCCGTAAGAAAAATAACGATGTCTCTTCTCAGTCGTAGGATAGGTAGTTTAAATAGACTGGGAGTTAGGGCTCGACTGGCCAAGCTAGTGGGCGAGTTTTGATGCTTAGGTGGAGGGGAGAAAGAGACAATAAATCAGTTAAGATGAGCCAGCTTGGATGGGTGAAATGGGCTTGAATAAAAATAAGGTGGCTCTCAGTTTTGGGCTTTTTCAGGGACTTGGCTGGCCAACAGAGCCAGGGGTGGTGGCCAGAGGAGTTAGGGAGCAAAAGGGATGCTAACGATGATTAACCCTTATTGGTTAAGGCTGGTGGCAAGTGTATCTTGGTTTAAGACAAAAATATTGGAAGAGATCCCTAAATCAAGGGACCATTGGTCAATGGCTCTTATACGTTGGGCTAAATGGGTTTAGCCTGGTCACTAAGGTCTAAAAGGTGGTTGTGGTGGCTTCGGCATGATCAACTTGATTTGGTTTGGTCAACTTTAGAGCATGGGTTCCATTTTGGGGATTTTGGCTTGAAGTCAGATATTGGTTGGGCTAGTCATTGAATTGAGCTCAATTGTTTGGTTAAAATGGTGTAAATGATTTTCACAAGGAATTTAAAATAAGAATTGAGTGATTTTGTGTTGATTTGGAAGCTCAATTTGATGGATTTTGACTCATGGCCAATTTTGCTGCATTTGAGTTAGCTTTAGGTTTGGATTGGTCTAGGGATTTGGTTAAACCCAATTGATGGTTCAAGTTGATCCAAGGAATTTCCATGCAAAGTTTTGAAAACCAATTGAGTCGAAATTTTTGGGTTATGAAGTTCAATTTGGTGGAATTTGGAGTTTGAGGCAAATTTGTGGGGTTTGGTCCAATTTAAATTTGACTGAGATTAAGGCTTAACCAAGGCAAATTAAGGGTTCAATTTGATTTGGGGGAGTGCTACAAAGAGTTTAGGATTCAAAATTGGGGCAATTGGATATCTTTGGGGGTTCAATTAGGTGAAATTTTGGCTTAGGGTCAAATTGGAGATTTTGAATCCAGCTTAGGATTTAGGTTTGAATGTGGGTCCAACTGAACTTGGATTTAGTTTCAATCAATTTTAGGCATGATTAATTTATGTTCAAAATTGAAATTGGGGAAAATTGAGATCAAATTGGTGGACATTGGAGGTGAATTGAGGTAATTGGACCTTTAAGGGGAATTTGGGGCTTTTGGTCAAAATTGGTCAAATTGGTCAAAATGGGCTCAACGGAGTGGTCAATATTGGTTTTGGGGAGATTTAAAATTATTTTTAAGGTTTTGGGATAGTTTGGGTCACCAGGGGTATTTTTGTAATTTTGGCAAAATTAGGGGTATTTTCGTAATTTTGAAAATTTTGGCTTGTTTTGGGCAATTTAGGTGGTTTCAAATGGTTTGAAATGAGTTTTGAAAAAAATTGAGTTTTTTGGTAATTTTTTGGATTTTGTTCAAAATCAGTTTTAATGGGTAGTTTGGTAAATTGGGTAGGTTTTGGGGGCACAAAACTAAATTGGGTATTTTAGTTGGATTGGGGTTGACAACCACACAACCACCATATTTGAGCCATGGACCAACAAAATTTCCTATTTTGGATCTTCCATGTACTGGTCTTAGCTAAACCCTAGCTTATAGCTAGTGGCCTAGGGACCATTTACATGAGTTTCCCTAAAAACTATGGGGCTAACTAAGCATGTTTAACTAAAGCCTTAGATTGTAAGTGTATGTGGGAGGTATCAAGTGTGTGTGTGTGTGTGTGAAACTGACCAAGTCCACACCACCCAGAGTTCCCCTTAAGGCCAAACAGTCCTATGGGGACTCCCTTTGAGCTCCCCCATACTGGCCCCACCTACTAAATGTTAGAGGTTAGGACCAATATGTGGAACTTCAAATTGTGCAAAGAAGAGTTTAGAGTTTCTAATGGTGAGGGTTCCTTCACTAGTCCTCTAGGAATAGTCAACAGGAAAGTTTTATGGCTAGACTAAATGTTAGAGGTTTATTAGCAACCGCATGTAACGTTTCTAATGATTGAGAATCAATTGTTTGTCCTATTAAATTTTCTTCACTTTCTTGAGGTATTTGAGAAAAATTCATAACAGAATTTTCTAACTTCTTAGATAACAACTCAACTTGAGCTACTAAGATGGTGAAAGCATCATTATCAATAATACTAGCCACTCTTTTAAGATTTACCCTTTCTAAGGGTCAGTAAAAATTATTAGTGGCAATTTCTTCAATTAAGGCTTGATCTTCATGAAATGATCTTGACATTGGGATCCTCCAGCATTAGCATCAATTATAGATCTAAAGGATCCTATTAATCCATATAAAATTTTTGAATAATTAACCAGTTAGGTAACACATGATATGGACACTTTCTAAGGAGTTCTTTAAATCGTTCTTAAGACTCATAAATTGATTCCTCTTTAAACTGAATAAAATAAGTAATATCATTTCTAAGCTTAACAGTTTTTGAAGGAGGAAAATATTTAGTCAGGGATTTCTGTGTCATTTCTCCCCAAGTTTTAATAGTTCCAAGTGTTAATTAGTTTAACCACACCTTAACTTTATCCCTTAAGGAAAAAAAAAATCTAAGTATAATCACATCATTTGATGCACCATCTTATTTGACTGTAGCACAAAGTTTTAGAAAACTTGAAAGATGTAAATTAGGATCCTAAGTTGGTGTTCCCCAAGACTAATTGTTTTCTACCATTTGTGTTATTGCAGGTTTAAGTTCAAATGAGTTAGCCTCTAAAGCAGGGATTTGAATACTAAAGTGAATTTCATCTATCGTAGGTTTAGCATAGTCCCTTAAAGTTCTTTGCAATTTTTGATGTTCATTTTCATTAGTAAAAGTTTCAGTGTTAATTGGTGATGTGTTAGGCATTCCTTAAAAATTATGAAATTGTTTTTGCTTTCAAATTCTTCTCATGGTTCGCTCTAATTCAGAAACGTAGAGTACTACGCCTTCAGATATTGAAGTTCACATACAAAAAGGTAAAATTCAGAAAATAAAGAACTAGAGCAACATTAACAACAACAACAACAACAAAAACTTAATCCCACTAAGTGGGGTCAACTACATGAATCATTTTTCTCCATTGCATCCTATTTAGTGTCATTTCTTCATTTAGTTCTAGTAAGAAAAGAAATTACTGGAGCAATAAAATAAAATTAAAATTAAAATTACATTTTTCTTCTTCTTTTTTAGTTTTTGCAAAATATTTTTTTATATAATTATTAAATTTTTATATTTTTTTTGTAATTTTTGAAAATTTCATGTAAAGACTTAAATTTTTAGCAATCTAAAATAAAGTTTCAAAAATAAGTCCTTATAAAGATATTTATTTTACAATTTCATTTTTTCGTCACTTCCCGAGCAATGGTGATAAAAATTTAACCCGACCCGGGATTACGTAGATATTTATGCTCCTTAATATTCAAAAAACTTAACCTAAATTTTATTTAGCGGCTAGTGAGAACAAATGTAATATGATTAAAGAAATAGTTTTCTCACTAGGGGAACTATGAAAGTATATGTATCGTTGCAAGTAATATAGTGATTTCTTTAAAAGCCCTAGTATTGATGACATGAGGAAACAAAAAACAAGTAAATAATAAAAGGAAATACAGGAATTTGACTTAATGAAAACTTTACTTGAGAATTCACCTACTATCTAAATATAAAAATTAAGTTTACTAAATTCTATAATATGCAAATAAAAATAAATGTAATGACTTAAATAATATATATAAAGAGACTTTATCGTAGCCCATAATTCATAGTTAGTGAAGGATTTCAATAATTGTTTAGAAACTTAATTGTGGTTTTGTGAAAAATAGGAGCATACATATTTCTTTACTTTATTTTGAATTGTGCAAAAAACAGTGGCTAATCAAAAGTTGATGTCAACATGTGTAGTAGTGCTGGGTAGGTTCTAGTCTCTCACTTCTAGATTACCTACTGTACCCTCTCTATAGAACCTACCAGTGACCCTTAGTTCCAATAGGTACACCAAATTTATAAAAGAATCTATCCTGTCACTCTAAGAACATCAATTCTTCGCCGAACACAGCTTATATCTTTATTTCCTTGCACACCCTTTAGACGATCAAGACTGCTCTTTTCTAGGAAGAATGTGATACTTACGAGTTAAGAAATCTTATCCCTTTTGGGTCTATAAGTTTTTCAACAGGTTTTAAAAATGCAAGTGGCCAATTTGTAAACTGATTGAATGACTGGTAAAAATATCATCACTATTTTTAGAATTAAGACAAGTTCTAAACAAAATTAAAATCACTTACTTAATTACTTCATATTGTAATAAGAAAGAAAAGAAAACTACTCACGAAGCATTGGGATAACAAAACAAAACATATTTATGAAACTGTAATCCAAAGTACAAAACTTAAGGACAAAGTTACAAATACTTTTCCAAATTTTCCTCCAAGCACTCCTTTGAAATTCTCTGAATTCTCTGACTCTAACAACACTTAAAAAGCTCACAAACCCTAGAAATAACCAAGACTCACAAAGAAAACTTCTCACACACTTAACACACTCACACACTATGAGACTCTATAAATTCGACCCCCCAGCCCTTTGGAATTAATACATATTTATAAAGCTTCAAAAAGGTCCAAGGGTTGCTTCAGACTTCTCTTCGAAAGTCAGCTTCATTCAATAAATCTTCTAGAAAATAACCATAGCGCCTAGACACCCACTATCGTGCCTAGATGTCAGCTAATTTTTGCATCTAGCGCCTAGGCGGTAATTTGTCTTGTTTGGTATTTTTCTTCAATTTAAACCATTTTGCTCCTTTTTGATGTATTTTTGCCTTTTTACTCTTAAATTTATTTTCTTGCACCGTAATAAAAAACTTTAAAATTACCCTTCATTAAAGCATAATAACCTAAGAAATTGAGCATAAAATGTACATAAAAAATAGGCAATTTTAAGGTGGATCAAGGGGTAGACCTTACCTTGAAGAGTTTGATGTCGTTCAATGCCCTCAAGGCTTTGTACCACCTTTGTTTCAGACTTTTGAAGTATGGGAAACTCTTGACAGCATATTGTTAACTTTCACACAAGTTGTTGCAACGCAGGGGGTAGTGATGCTTTGTTTTTTACCAGTTTGTTAACAACATCTCTGGGCTTGCCTTTGACCGGTACGCAAAGTTGCCAAATGGTTCATTAAAACTTTTTGTAGAATTAAGAAAACTTTTTCTCAAGAGGTTTGGTGGGGCTCAGCACCACATCACTGTCGGTTATCTTGTGGTTGAGAAACAACAACCAAATGAGACATTGGTTGACTATATTCTATAATGGAGGAATTTAAGTATGAAGTACAAACCGTACTATTGACCTCACTTTCGGTTGAGGTCTATTTTCTTCCTTAGAAGCCTAGAATCTAGGCATAGGACTTTCATGTTGACTATTTATAGAGGACTAGTGATGAAAACATCACCAATAGAAATTCGAAAACTCTTTTTTGCTCATCTCGAAATTCCACAAGTTGGATCTAACCTCTAGTACTTAGTAGGTGGAACTAATTTAGGGGAGCTCAAGAAGAGTTCCCACAGAACAGTTTGGCCTTAAGGTTAGCCTTGGGTGGTGTGTTCATGGTCAGTCTTGCACACAGAATTGCGCTTGCACTCACAACCTCAATCTTAACATAAACATGCCTAGCTTGAACCCTTACTCTATTAGAAACTTATGTGGATGGTCCCATAAACCATTAGCCCTAGGCTAGGATTTGACTAAGACTAGTACATGGAGGATCCATAATGGGAGTTCCCTTGATGATATGGCTCAAAACTGGCAATTTTGTGATTAACATTCTCAATTGATCCCAATTTTGACCCTTCTTGGCCCCAACTTTCCCAAATTACAAAATTGGCCCTAAACCCCTAGGTTTTCAAAAAATTCCCAAAATTAACCAAATTCTCTAAGTCCCTTAAAAAATGATTTCAAACCATTCCAAATCACTCAATTTGACCAAAAATCTCCAAAATTTCAAAAAACCCCAAAATACTCCTAAAATTGCTAAAATTACCAAAATGCCCGTTCTACCCCAAAAATTCCCAAAATCTTAAAAATTATTCCAAATGTCCTCAATATCAATTTAAACTACTCCATTGAGCCCAATTTGACTAGATTGACACCTTCCGACCAAACTCACCAAATTTCCCCTAAATGCTTAAATTCCCCAATTCACCCCCCAATTTCCTGCAAGTTGACTTCAATCTCACCCAATTACATTTCTAAATAAAAAATAATCATATTCAATCACAACTGAGACCAAAGCTAAGTGCAATTGAACCTAATCTCAAGCTCATTTCCAGCCCAATTCTCAACACCCTAATTTTGCCCCATAATCTAAAATATCCAAATTTGAACAACATAACTCCACAATTTCCACCCAATTGACATCTAAAACTCTTCATCACAATATCGTGGACCAATTTGAACCTTAAAATGATCCAAATTCAAACCTTAGCCTAATGCAAACCCATATCTAGCCCAAATGCCTAAAATTGGTCATGAGTGTAACTCCCTAAATTGAACCCCCAAATCAATTCAAAATCACTGAATTCTTTTTTAAAACTACTCATGCAATCAACCAAGCTAATTTCAAAATTCAATTAACCAAGATATTAGCCCAAACCCAACCTAGACCCTTGTTCAAACCCAATAAACTCATTTGAACCTAAGCTCTAAATTTCACCTATTGCATTCAATTTGATCAAACCCTGGTCACAACAGCCAACACTTGAGCCTTAGGAACCAGGTTTGATCCACCTAGCCCAACTTAATTGATACATGGACTAAAGGTCCCTCAAACTAATGGTTTTGCATCTTAAAATGGATAAACTAATAGAGAAATGCCATCAGCCATCAAACCTCCAATATAATCACCATTAAACCATTCCTTTGTTGCCTTGAGCCACTTAGCTACCAGTGGTGGCCTAGCAGGCTGACTTAGTGGCCAGAAAACACCAAAACTAACAACCATCACATGCCTTTAACCAAAATTTGATCTCTATGAGTTGTCTTAAACCAATTAGTAACTTTCACCCTTCTTCCCTCCACATAAGCATTTCATTGCACCCATTAGCCAGCCCTGGTGGCCACCAGTGCCCTGCCTATTTAAATTCCACCTCCCATAGCTAAGAAGAGAGAACACCGTTGGCCTCACCTTTGGTTGAGGTCTAGCTTTCTTCTCCTAGTAGACTAGGGTCTAGCCATAAGATTTTCCTGTTGACTCTTTCTAGAGGACTAGAAAGGAACCATCAACATTAAAAATTCTAAACTCTTCTCTGCTCTACTTGAAGTTCCGCAAATTGGTCCTAACTTCTAGAACTTAGTAGGTGGGGTCAATATGGGGGAGCTCACGGGGCATTCCCATAAAACTACTTGGCCTTAGGGTTGACCCTGGGTCTTGGTCTGGAGCTAGCTCACTCACTTACACTCACTTGCACTTACTTCCACACACATCCCCACTCACAACCTTCAACCCAAACTGTTGGCTTTGATCCCTTAATCTTTTGAGAGACTCATGTAGATGGTCCCCTAGTCCCACTAGCCCTAGGCTAAGGTCTAGCCTAAAATAGTACATGAAGGTCCCAAGTAGAGGATTCTATTGGTCCATGACTCAAATGGGGTGGTTGGCACATCACTTTCACAAAAATACCAAACTTAGCTTTTTGCCCCAAATCTACCCGATTTACCAAAACACTCTCAAACCCCAAATTTGACCAAAATTTCCAATTCCACCCAAAATACCCAAATTTATCCAAAAATGAATTCAAACCATTTCAAACTACCCAAATTTCCCAAAACTCCAAAATTTCCAAAATTACCAAAATACCCCCAAATTTGCCAAAATTACAAAAATACCCTTGGTGACCAAAACTTTCCCAAAATCCTCAAAATCATTTAAAATGTCTCCAAAACCAAATTTTACCCTTTAATTAAGCCAAATTTGCCCAATTTGACCATTTTGATCAAAACCCCCATATTGTTCCTAAAGGCCTAATTTCTCCAAATTCACCCCAAATGTCCCTCCATTTAATACCAATTTTCCCCAATTTCATTTATAAATTCAAGTTCATCATGCCTATGATCATTTCAAACCAAATACAAACTTAATTGACCCATACTTTGAGCTCAATTTTGGTCCTAGGCAAAAGCCCCAATTTGGCCTAAAACCAAAATCCCACTAAATTGAACCCCCAAATCCTTCCAATTGCTCCAATTATGCATCATAAACCCTTTAAAACACCCCTACACACCAAACTAAACCTTCAATTGGCCTTGGTAAAGCTTCTATTTTGCTCAATTTCAACCCAAATCCAAAACCCCAATTTTGCCTGAATTTGGCCATGTCTCCAAATGTCACCTAATTGAATGACGAAACCTAAAAATAGGCACTTAGCCCAATTCTATGCCTAACCTAAACCCAAGTCTAACCCAACGTCTCCAAATTTCACCTAATTGAACTCTTCATGACATCCCCAAGACCATTTTGAACTCTCAATTTGGACTTAGCCCAACTCTAGCCTAACCTAAATCCAAGTCTAACCCAACATCCCCAAATTGACCATTTGCCGAAATTCCTTTAAATTTACCAACCAAATTTAAATCAAAATCACTCAAAATTATTTCTAAACTCTTTTTGATAATCATCCACACAATATTGCTTAATCAATTGAGTCCAATGTCATGACTAGCCCAACCCAAACCCAACTTCAAGAAAATTTCACCCAAATTGGACCCGTACACCAAAATTGATTAAGCCAATCCTAAGTGACCAAATTAATGACACCACAACCACCAAATGGAGCCTGGTGATCAGGCTAGACCCACCTAGCCCACCCTAGGGAAGCTATGGACCAATGGTTCCACAAATTAAGTGATTTCATCCCAATTTTGGGTCTTAACAAAATATCTTTATCATCATGCCAAACCATTAAATGTTAATCATAATTAACCATCTCCTGGCTTCCATGATATCTATGGCCACCACCTCTGGCCCTGCTGGCCGACCTAGTGGCTGGAAAATCTCAAAATCAAAAGCCACACAAATTAAAACCCATTACACCCATCCAATGTGCCCAACTCAAATTGGTGTTTAGCACTTTGTAGCCCTCCACATAAGCTCCATATTGCACCAAAATTGAAGCCCTGACAGCCACCTTAAGACGTTCTTTTTAAACCTCTCCTCCATTGCCAAAGAGGATAGATCTTCAATTTCTTTGAGGAAACTCTGTCAAATTGCTTCCAAAGCGCCTCCAAGACTCTTTAAGCTCATTGTAACCATCTCTTCCCCGTTTTCCCCACCACCTGAGCCCTATTTTGTGCTAAAAAATCAGGGCAAATTTTGGCCACCAAAAAAACTTACCCAAACCTCAAATTGAACTACTCTTAAGCTTCCCCAGAGCAAGAGAAGAAGATCCCAATTGATATCCCCTCTTTTGAGCTCTCCAAACCACTCTTAGACCATGGCCGCACCCCATTTCATTCAACTCCTACTTAGAGCTTAAACTTGAGGGAACCAACACATTGAGGAGGTTTGTTGGACTCCACTGAAGCTTCCACAAGCATCTGATTGAGGCATCCCCTCTCAGACAAAGGTGTAGGCCATTAAGCCTAAATTTTAGCTCAGTTTGTTCCTTTATGAAGAAAAGTATAATTTCATATCATTGTAACCATATGGATGTGCTCGTCTTAAGAAGATGAAAAGGTAGCAACAAACCCCATGTGATTTGTTTGAGTATAGAGCTAGATCTTAGGTCTGGAAGTTTAACGGCTCACGATCTGTAGATATTAGGGATGATGATGTAGAGCCGTCTCATCATGCGTGTATCGAGCGGATGGACGAGATCGATCTGGACAAAGTCTTCATGTGTGAACAGTGGAGCATGTGGCTGCGAGTTAGATGGTGGTGCCGAACCAGGATGCAACGCGTGGCACTTCGGAAGGGACGAGGATGACGGGGCAGATGAGTCGGATAAATAGAAAATTAAGGATTTGTTGATTTAAATAAATTCTAGAACTTTGAAAAATCATATCTTTGTGTATAAAATCATAAAAAATACCCACTTGCTAATGAAATAGAGGATACTAATGTGGAATAAAATAAAAAATTATTTTTGGCTCCCTGATTTTTAATGAATTAAATACTCTCTAGAGTATTTGTATTCATTATGATCAAGCATTGCCCACCATGGCTTGAAAATTTTTAGGGTTTATTCCTTATGACAGAGGCGATGTTCTCTGATTTTTCTAAGGACAGAGAGCATCTTTGTGCTTCTAACCCTAATTTTCAACCTAGGATGGCTATTTTGGCTTATTTTAATTATATAAATTAAAATATCATTTGAAAAATTATTGGAATAATTTTAGTACGATTCTTATGGTCAAAGAAGCTTATGAAAAATTAAATGATGGTTTGAATCACTTTGTACATTCCTATTAGTAATTAAATGCATATATTTGGTTTAATATATGTAGATTTAATATATAAATTAAAAATTAAGAAAATCAATTCCACATTGTGCATAAAAATCTTTTCTACCCATTGTAAAAATTTAAAAAATTATTTGACTAAGTTAGAGTACTAAAGTTGATTTTCTAAGAAAACTTATATTTTTGTACTAAAATAATTATATTAAATTCAATACACTTGAAAAAATAATGAAAAGTGGTTTTCTGAGTTCTTTGTGATCAAAAGCATTTAAGAAAAATAAAAGTTATTTTTGATCAAATACTTGATTTTTTAGCTTTATTTTGAATTTAAAATAATTAAAAATCCTAAAAAATACAAAAAAAATATATTTCAAAATGTGCCCAATTATTTCCTAATCACTTAAAACATATTAGGATAATTATCCTATTTTTTTTAAGTTAAAAATAAATTTTTAAAGGCTTAAAAAAGAATTTTCCTTATTTTCCATTAAAATAATTATAATAAATAAATTAAAAACCACAAAAATACAAAATTTGATTCTTTGGGTTTTTTGAATTCAGAAAAGTCTAATTAAATATAAAAATAATTTTTGTAATTAAAACATTATTTTCCATCTAATTAAAATATTGAAATTCGTTAATAATTAAATAATAATAATAAAATTTAATTAAAAAAATCATGAAATTTTATCTAAGTGTTTCTCTGACCAAAGTGGACCTCTAATGATTTTCTCATGAATAAAATTTTATTTTGGATAATTAAATAAATCAATTTTGAAAAATATCATTTTTGGATTTAAATAATTATTTAAGTTAAATTAAATCTTGAAAACCCACATTATTTTCCTCTGATGTTTTAGTTACCCCATAGGCAGGACACTTTAATTTCTCAAAGTCATTTCAGTGGTATTTAATGAATTATAAAATGGAAGGCCCCAAGGGCGGTGCAGTAATTTTAGATTTTAGGGCATTAATCAAAAGTAAGGGTTAGCCAAGGGAAAATAGGTAATTATTGTCCTAATAAATATGTTTGGATGATTGAAACATGACAGGACTAAAAGGGTAGAGACTAACATACCACCTTTTCACAATATCCACAAAATCATAAATTCTTAATCTTCATGACTTGGAAGTCAATTAAGATTAAATGATTCCTAAGTGATGGGCTTAAGCTAGGAAGATGATAATTTACTTATCTTAAGCCTAAAATTGATGATGATGTGATCTTTCAATAAAGATATATGTCACTTAAATCAAAATTTTAACCACCACAAATTTCCCCCATTATGATTGTTAAGGGCCTTTAAAGTGACGTAGGCTCAATGTCTAAACTTAATTAATTTGATTGAAAAGATAATATGATTGGTAATTAACATCTTTAAACACTACAAGCTTGACTGTAATTGTGGGCACACCATAATCTTTTATGACTCAAACCTAACTTAGGGGCACCCACCCACATGTATAAACATAACATCAATTGATTAATTAAGTGTCCTAGCCATGAGATAAATAAAACATCAAGTTTCCCTGGGCAATGGAATAATCTTAGCTTATCTTGGATGATTAATAGAATGATATGATTAGTTCAGAATGAACTCAAAATATTTCAAGAGATCTACAAAGTGGATCAGGGTCATGCCCTGTGCACTTTTAAATCTCTTGAATATTTTGAAGGGCAAATTGAACTTGTTATATCTTGTTCTAAAATCATCCACTAAGATCTTCTGAGACTCAATAGAGTCATACTTTGGGGTTTGGTAGTTACACCTTCATCTACTCCTGTAATTTAAATAACCATTACCTTAGAAAACATTTGATTCAACATCATAACTTAACACCTTATAAAACATAAACTCGCAATGACGAGGAGCTTGGATCTAGTATTGTGGGCAGCACAGCCATCTTCAACAGCAAAACATGTCTACATCAGCTAAAACATTTTTTCTTTAGAATTAAACAATAAGCCATAATATTTTGAGGTTGTCCGCCTACTGTGACATAAATCCTCAACCTTATCCTTATGCCTTTGTATAGTCTTGTTATACAATATAAGCCCTAACTCGCTTTAGAACTCTGAGATTATCATTCGGTACTACTTAACCCTCACATCTTCCATGTTATTTGTGTGATCATATGACATGAATGTAAGCCCTAAATAATAAAATTGACAGGATGAAACATTTAAATATTTCTCCGCTAAATTGAAACAAAACCATATGATAGCTTGGGAAGTCACCGAGGTTCTCCTCAGCATCCGTGACATCCCCTAGTTCTTTTTCCTTTAGATTCCACAATAATGTTCCAAATTTGACTCATTTTCCTTTCACACCTCTTTGTCCGATCTCTTTGAGAAGTTTTATTCCTTTAACTTCATTGAAGACAATATCCCCTAGTTTTTTTTTAGAGTTTTCTTAGGTAACTCCTGGTATCTAAGATGTAGTTAAATATAAGCGCTTGCCTTTATATTAAGCTTTAACAAACCCAGCTTAATATAAACCCTATTTAATTTTTCATATTAAATAGGCGAACTTTTTGGCTTATAATAAGATGATTTTGTAGACCAAATGAATGTCATATATTTCTTAGTTTATTTGATCGAGCCTCACCCTCAAGTCTTAAGTTTATCTTTTGGGATAGATACATGACTTGAGGTATAATGCTCTTTCATTTAAACTATGAAAGATAGATCAGCTTGAATTCATATTTTTCTAATCATATATTTATATGTAAATTAAATGTCTTTCCGAAGCGGGCAACGTGATTTCAATTCCGGTGGCAGACCAGCTTCCAACGAGCAACTCGACAACCAAAATAGTGTCGATAGTGAATTTATTTAGAAATTTCTATGTCTCCAAGAGTGAAAAGAGGAAAGACTTTAGGAGGTTTTGATGCAAGATGATTTTTTAATTTGAAAGCTCAATCTAATTACAATACTTAGATGGGTACAAGAAAATTGATTCAGGAGTGTGCATTCTCAAACTCGAGAGGTTCTAATAAAAGGTTAATCATTGCTCGAAACTGAGAGACTTTTTTCTAATTCTCCATAGTAGCAGATGTTCCTATCATTCATGAATTGTATGTCAATCTTCGGAAGACTTCTAGTGAGTACGTTTATGTTAGAGGGAAAAAGTTTGAATTTACTCGAGAAAGGATTAATGCACCGTACCAGTTGTGAAACAAATTTCAATATGAGTATTTTGCATTTGTGATTTCTGATTTTTCACTTGATGAAGTAATTTCCTATCTTACTGATGGAAGGGGAGTATGGAAAACTAAGAATAATAATAAGGTAAATTTTTCTACTTCCATGTTAAATGTGTAATCAAAAGCATGACATTACTTTATTTCCACAAAACTTCTTCCATCTAATCACCTGAGTGAAGTGACCAAATTTTTGCATACAAAAAATGAAGGTTTTTGATATTGGTGCTCTCATTCTACAAGTTCAAAGTATTACTAGGAGTGGAACCACTAGTGGTTTAGGTTATCCTGGCCTGATTTTCACTTTAAGTGAACAATCAGGAGTAGAATTTGATAAGGATGAATAAATGTTATAGCCATTCAAGGCCATTGAAAAATCCATAGTTCATAAGTTTGAATTATTTGTTGGACCTAGAACTGGAAGGGAGGTAGTGATAGACCTTCCACATCAGCTGCAGGACCATCGACTTCCAGTACTTATTCACTTCAAAATATTACGGAACTGTTAATGATTCAACAAGTAAATATATTGGCAATGTAGAAAAGAATATGAGGTTTAGAATCAAGGAATGCTCATAATGATGCTTATCAGTAGAGCAAAGTACAACATGATATTGCATATCAAGAGGCTATGGTTAGATCTCTTAGAGGTGATCATACTATAGAATTTCCTACATGCCCCTATTTTACGCCTTATGTGCAAGAAAACTCTGAAGATTTCGAAGAAGAAGAAGAAGAATAAGAAAAAGAAGAGGAAGAAGAAGAGGAGGAAGATGATGAATGATGATTTTTGGGGTATTATCTATTTTCATTTGTTGTAGTTTGATTTATTTTATTGTTGTTGATTTGATTTGGACATTTATGTGTGTTGTAAGTGGTATATTAAACTTGTTTGTGTTTATAGATGTAAATTGTAGATTTTTTTTTTCAGCATTGTTTGTTTCTTTAATTTACTGTGTATGTTTTTAATTTATCTTTTCATAGCAAATCCTGAAGATATAATATGTTTCATTTAATGCTTTAAAGCCTGTACTTTTTAAATTGATACTTGCAATGTGTCAGATCCAAGTTTCATGTTCAGAACCCTCTACAAGTTAGTCTATTTTTATGCATTTACTATTTTCTTTCCACCTACATTTTTTTTTTGTACTGAATAATTTACTTAGTATTAAAAAATCTAAGTTAGAGGGAAAGAAAAATTTCTTTAGAAAAGAAGTAAACTAAATTTTATTTCCCATCAATTAGCTATATTTTTAAAATTAATTTAACATGACCTTTGGTATTATATGCTAACTTTAGATAACTATATTTTTTATAGTAAATCTAAGCAAAAATCTTTAATAATGAAGGTCACTTCTAGAGGTAAGATAATTAGTATGAAAGGATGAGACTATGTTTTTTATATTTAAAAGGAAACTGTATTTTGAAGTATTAAGAATCATAGATTTTCATATAAGAAGAAAATAACGAGACTTTATGAAAAATCTTCAAAGCTAATATGAATTTATAAAGTGGAGGAAGGTAAGAAGTTTTAACTTCAAGAAGAGGATAGCGAAGTTCAAAATTATTAAAGGCTATCCAGATATAATAATCTTAACATGAAAAAAGAAAAAAAAAAAAGAAAGGATTAAAAATGATCCCAATGAAAAGAAAAGAAAATAAAAGAAAAATAAAAAAGAAAGAAAAATCTATGAGGAGAAGCTTGAGGAGATGACTAATAAAAAATTGGCTTCACTTGAATCAACTTGAGGAGAAAGACTATTACATTTTCTAAACTTGTATTTGAATATTAGCATCCTTACTAATAGAGTTTTTATGGAATTCTTTTTCATATGGACATTCTAAGTATATTTGATATGATAGATTATAATTCTTCTTGAAATGAATAGAGACTCAGGAATCTTAGACTTGACTACTAAGTGTCCTTATACTTATAGTTTTATCTTAAGTTATTAAAAGTTTTTCATAAGTTATAATATTATATTTTTTAAACCAAATTATAGAATTTTATTTGTTAATCTCTACCATAAGTCATATTATTATGTAGTAAAAGAGTCACTTGAAAACAAGTAACATTTCAGTTTAGGGGATTTTGATATACCAAAAAAATATACACTTTTATGTATACATTTTATACTTAAATTTGGTGATATTGCACTTTAAAGACGTTTATTTTTATCTTTTGTTGCAAGTATATTGATTTTAGGCATTTGGAGCAAAAAGGAAGAAATTTGGAGTCAAAATGCATTTTTTTCAACATACTAGCGCCAGAGGCTCCATTTTCTAGAGAAGAGCACAGAACTCCAGTAAATTGGCATTAGAGGTGCCAGAATAGCCTCCAGAGGTGCTAAAGATGAATTAAGATCACTTGTGGCAGCTATCGAGTATTTTTTAGAGGATCTAGAAGGCTCCAAATAATTCAAATGCTACATGGAGTGATTTAATGCATCTAGACACTTTGAAAAGGCTCTTGAATGAAGAGTCATCTGTCTTGGATGAAGAGATTTGTCTCTTGATGTGAAGAGGTGTACCTCTTGGGAAAAAAGAGGAAATTTTGAATTCTTTAAAGAGGGGCTGACGCCACTCTTAACAAGGAGTCTAGTGAGGTCTTTGGCGTATGATGTTGTGAAGGGGGTGGCATGAGAAGTCTGGAAAGAGAGTTAGGTTTTGGAGAGGATTTTATTCTAAAGTTGTAAGAGGAGATGTAAGGTGAGAGATTTATTCTTCATTGCATTTCTACAAGAGAATTGAGTGTGATTGTAAAGAGAGAAATTTATTAAAGGAAACTTCAAGGGATTTTCTTGAGGAGGAGTGTGAGATAAGTTGTGTTCTTTCTTTTATTTGTTTTGTAAACTTATTTTTATATATAAATTCCATGTTTTGTCATATCCTTCTCATGAATTCTGAGTTATCTTCTTTATCCTTATCCGTACAATGAGATACGATTTTGTGAAGAATTAATATTATTGTGCAAGGTTTTAAATGTCAATAAATAGTGATGATTCAAACTCTAATCTTCATTTACTTTTCGATCTGACCAATTGAAATGTTAAAATTTGTTAATAAATATAAGATCTGAAAGGGCTATGCTTTTTACAACAAAGTAAGAGTCACATTCAATTTCATGGGTGAAAATATAGTACATGGGGTTGAATGCAAATAAATAGGGAAATATATTTTAGTGGGCGCTAAATTGGAAAATTCCTAATTTGGTCTAGTTGCTTGGAAAGCAAAGCAAGATTATTAGCCCTCAGAGGAGGGAGAAGTGGGAGCTTTAGAGTAAGAGCCAGTATCCTCTCAACCTAACTACAGATTTAGGGACCAAACTCTAGATTGACCATTGTTCTTTATGCACTCGAAAGATGGTAAAGAATAGGATTGCTTCTATTTGTCATAGTACAATTTTATATATAATTTTAAACGATTTTAATAACTTCACTAACCATAAACTCATTGTAAAAGGGAAGGATGTTTTCTCAAATTTGAACTCTTCATTACAAAACTTTGTTTAGTCTTAGTAAGTTTAACTTTGAAGTTTAGAAAATAGCTTAGTTAACTTAGTTCTTTTAACTAAATTACTTTTAGCATACAATAAATTTACTTTAGATTTTTTTTCTTACTTAAGTTTTTATAGTTTGAATATTTTTTTTACATTATAACCATAAGAATTTTCATCTCCCTGTGGGATCAATCCTCGGGAATTCATTAGAGTGATACGTATACTTATGTAATTGTTACGTTTGGCAGCTTAAAGATTTTAAAATATAAAACTATTTATAATGAAGTGATTTTTATGGTGATTGAACTACATATTTACTAATTGTGTTTTTGTGTGTTTGTTGCAGTGTTGAAAGATATTTACAACACATACACAAAAACCTGCATTAATATGTTTATCTTTTGAGATGATGTATCACTTATGATATCGTGCTCAAATATTTAAACTATTATATATATTAGGTATGCTCAGTCTCACCATTTAAAACTAAATATACTATTTTCAAATAATCAAAGTTATAATGCCCATTAAATTAAATCTCTAAAAATAAAGGCGACCGACACTTTGTAATCAAGAGGAGGAATCTTTCACTTACATTTTCTTTTTTTGAAAATTTTCTTTTACCATTTAGATTAAGGTAGTTTCTTTATTTAATGTAAGTTTAATGAGGGTGAAGTTTTTCTCTTTGGAGCATTGGTTGGAATGCTAGATGTGGAATAATTCTCATGTTCATCTTCAAAGCCCGACTTATTTTATTACTTGTTGGTTTCTCTAGTTGGAAAGAAATTCCTGAAACAATAATCAATTATGTCACCATGAAGAAAGAATAGTTTCTAAATAAAATTCAAAGCTTTTTAGCATAAGTTATTGGCTTTCAACGCCATCCAAAACATACATTCACTAGGTTTGGAGCATTTACGATCAGTTTTTAATATTAACCAATTACTTGGTAAATAAACTTTAGTTCATCTTATCAATTAGTGCAAGCCAGTTTTTTCTTAAGGTACATATTGATGCGAGCTATGTGTTTTTTAAAGCTGGCATTGGATGCATCTTTAAAAATCATTTAGGAAAGTGCATTATGCTTTTTTATTTTTCCTTGTTTACAAATGTTTGCACTATACTCTGAGTTAGTTGTAGCCTTATGTTGTCTTTGAATTGTACCAGCTTTAATATTTAATAAATTACAAATCGAGACAAAATTTGTGTCAACTTTTAAAATATTTACTTATGAGTTTTTTGCTCCTTGGTATAACTTGGTTCTATGGAAAAGTATTTCTATTGTTTTACCTCTTTCAATATTGCTTAGTCCTTTACATTTTTGGAAGAAAATAGATTTATTGATTACCTAGCCAAGAAGAGGGTTTCATCTGAAGCTTTGTTTCTGGACCCCTCACCACCTACTGAACTAGCGGGACTACTTCATAGTGATCTTCTCCTTTTCACTTTTGTTAGAGCTCAAGTGTGGGCATTATTTTTGTTACAATTTTCCTTTTTTTTGTTGAACTCTCCCTTTTAAAGCTCTCTTTTGTAATTTTTGGGTAATATAATGTAAGTCTTTTCTTTTTTTTTGCTATACATGTATAGTTGTTTAAAGTGAAGAAAATAAATCAAAAATTTTAAATATGAGTCATTATTATAATTTTCTTAAAATAAATTTTGGAAATTTTATGCCTTAATGAGATCATTTTCAAAAATGTGAATCAATATAAGGGTTTTCATTGTGAAAATTTTACTTCAATAAACCTATTGACAACGTAAAAGTTCTTGAACTAGATGAAATTTTGAGTAAGGGGAGAATTATTTCACAATTCTAATAGAAGTTTCACTTTGTAATCTATGAAGAAATCATATCTTTAAATATACATCACCAATATTGAAATTATTTGGGATCATATCTATCATTTAAAGGCCATCTTGAAGCAATTTTAATTTTTTTAGTAACTATGAAACCTTTTTCCATGTTCTAGACTTCATTCTCACATTTGGGTCCCCCATGTTGTTTTAATAGTGATCACAAGCCAATTTTAGATCGCCCTCCATCTCCTTATAATTGAATTTACCCATTAAATATATTTTAATTGAAAATGATGAACATTCACCAACCATCGAAGTTTGTCACATATCTTCTTGATTACTTAACATCCCAACCTATTATAAGAAAGACAAATCCTACCAAAATCCATCATCCAATAGCAATCATTATTCATTAATCGTTATTTTGCAGTGTAGCAATTTTAATTAATGTATAACATTTGATCTTGATATGTTCACCTTTATAAAAAGTAAACAATCCAATATCCAATCATCACTTAGTTTAATGTTGAAAAATACACAATTGGATATTGGATATTGGCAAGTTGAATAATTCACTATCCAATATGCAATCATCTTTTGGCCAATTGATGCACTTTCTCATTATGAGAAAGGATGAATAAAGTTGACAATCTATAACCACTCAGCTTTTAAGATTTTTATTGATAATCAATCTTAAATTATTTTTAACTGATGCATGATATCTACATGCCATATGAGTCCAACACTAATTTTTAACATTACCCACACATATGCTATCTTGAAAAGAATAAACTTAACTGCCCACATCTCTAAAATTTTGATCTATGCTAATTTTTACTTAATACTACCATAACTCAGTAACACTCAAACTTCCCATGCTTAAGATAATAACCAAGTCCATTTTATGCATGTTTTGACTTTCTAATTTTGTCATATCATTTTTTGACGTCTAATTATGACTTTTTTTTATGTTTATCAGCAATCAACATTTTGATGCCTTTCTTTTGATCACTAATGTTTAAAATTCTAAGGAGAACAATCAAACTAATAACTAATTAATAATAGAATTATCATGCTCATTACCAATTTTTAGTTGATACTCATTGTGCTCTGGGAGGTCTAGGGCTTGATTGGGTATGATAAGATATTTTTGGATAAGAGTCATCCAAAGATGATAAAAAAAAGGATGTGGTGGCAATGTTAGATTTTGGGTGAATGTATCAAGAAATGAACCCAAGTTACCAGTTGTGCATATAATGTGTAGCTTGGAAATGGAAAATCTTAGATCTAGCTTTAAGCAATTGGTGTGAAATTTTAATGTAACCCTAAAACTTGAAACCACATAAAAAACTTAGCTCGAGATCTCTATTGATGTTCAAAAGTCAACTAAGAATTTTAATGAAGTTTTAATATTTTTATAGATTATTTGAAGGTTTGGACATTCAGAGGATTCATTTGGTATAGATTCTTGGGTTGATGCTTATTCCTAGTAAAATGAGATTAGGGCTTCTAAATTTTTAGCTTTTATCAAATTATGTGAGGTTTAGTTCATCAAAAAGTTGAGATGATATGAATGTCGAGTCAGATTTGACCAAGCGTAGGCTAACCTTCTTATAGTGGACTTTGGTTAGAATTTGGGTTGAAAAAAAATATGGAGATGAAGATGTTGAAGGAAGATAGAGAAACATTCCAATGACATGAAATAGAAAAAAAAAGTGTAGGGATAAAATAATTGGTCGCCTAACTTCCATGTTTTGAGAGAAACTCTTTTTTTTTTTTAACATTCAACGATCCTTCATTTAGTGAATTTACAAATAACATAGGTCTTTTCAAAACCCTAAAGAATTTTAAGAGAGAGGGAGAGAGCCAGAGAGGGAGAGGGGTATGGAAGGGGGGGGGTGAGAGATAGAGAGAGAGGGTGTGGGGCCTATTACATTAGAATCCATAAGAAACCATGACAAATTAAAAAATGAATTATTTAATTTCTAGTAATGCAATTTATTATTTCCCAAACTATCTCATAATTTTTTCCCCAAAATTAAAAAAAATTATTGATAGTTTAATTTTAATTATTCTTAATAGTTCATAAAAGCAAATATAACCATACTCTGACAAAAATTACATCATAATAACTTAGATAAATAATTTTAAATAAAAGTCTTTATCATGTATTCAAATTGGTTTAGTTTATCCATATGCTACTTTGTATTATTCGATAATATCTCCATCACCTCAAGAGTTCTTTCACCATTATTAGCTTCTTTAATGGGTATGGCTTATTAAATTGAACTAAAGCCTACATTAATTATGTGATAGACCAACACTCTTTGTTAATACTGGTTCACACTAATGAAATTATTTCAACTCCACAAGGGCTTGAGATTCTTATTCTTCTCAAACTTCTAACTTGAAAAACAAAATCATATATTTTCTTTGTACAACCCTTAATTTAACTGTCATATCATCATGCTTTTTTAGAGTACAAATTTATTCTCTACCCACATAACTTTTCAAATATACAGTGGTGATATTAATTTACATATAATCAAACTCAAAAACTAAGCATGTTGGGTCAAAACGCAATGGCATGATATGCTTCTTGATAATTTCCGGTCTATTTCTCATAACAGAAGTCATAAGACTTAATTTTTTTCTATAGAGTTCTCATGTTGGCATAACAATGATAAATGACAATATTATATATCTATTATCATCATCTTGTATTATTTCAAAAGGGAAATGATCTCAAAAAATATCATGTCTCTTATAATTAATTATTTCGACTCTATGATTACATAAACAACCATTTTCACTACTAGTTCTCATGACTTATTTGGAAAACTATAAAGTAACATTACACAGGCTCAACAATCTTACATGATATTTTCATATTTCTCCATAAATATAAAATGTTTGATTCCATCTTTGGAAAAACAAAAAACTAAGAAAACTACATACAAAGGAAGCATAAAAGAGATGATTATAGAAATCAGATTGGAAGGACAATAAGAGAATAAATAAGCATATATGCAGCCATCATCAGATAATATTACATGTTCGATCACCATACAGATAGTGACGATTGGATAAACTCCATGTAATGGCTCCTTAATTAAGCGTCTACTGGATCGACACTACACTACATTATTTTTCTTAAACCTGTATTTAAATTTGACGTTGTGATCATATATATCTATATATATATATATATATATATATATATANCCGATTTTAACGACCGATAGCTTCCACGGGATGCCCCCTAAAAAATATTGCTGACAGCTTCTAGCGACTCCGTTGGGGAAAATTTTCTCTCTTCACTTAAATCAGAGAATTTTATCTTCACATATTTGTAATGTCTCCATGTCCCTTATGTACCAAATTACCCTCCATTGACATGCTTCACCCATTTCTTTCTTAGGTAAGTACGGTGAACTCTTTTGGACTTCAGGGTCTTCTGTTCAACCATATTTGGACAAAGAGGTTCAGGAGTTCATTAGCACTTTTAATATTTATGTGGGTTCGGACACCAAATAGGTGTGGTGGTTGACTAGTTCCACCCAGGAAATTTGCGTTGTGAAATCAGTCCCAGACTGAGTCTTAGGTTTCACTTTCCCTTTCGAGTTAGGTTTGTTATTTTGAAAATTAAATCAAATTGCATCCAACTGCACTTGCTTTTAAAACCTTTTGTATATCATTAATGAAATTAGCCTATTTTCAAAGTTACTTTTACTAAATTCTAAAATATTTTTCCGTAATCTAAAACTAAAATAAAGACATACCCAAATCTATAGATCGTCCTTTATTATTTTTTAGTGTTCGCACTAGAATTACAAGGTAGTGGCCAAATAACTAACCCTAGAGCATTTTTTTTTTGAAGCTGCTGCAATGGCGTTCCTTACGCTCACTTTTTAATGAAACCTACCGACGAGCCACGATGCCCGCAATGTCTCCCCAATCATCAAGTTCAGAGCCGAATTCTATGAACTTGAAGTCCTGCTCAGAAAGGCTCCCTTTGTCATGATGAAAGTTACCGATCCGAAAGTTCAGGAGCCATGTGCTGAGTTCAACTTGAGCTCCGTCTAGGATTTCCCTTCTTATAAGAAGGTGAAGACTACTGCCCCAACATCTACTAAGCCTGTTGTTCATGCTTCTGCTAAGGGAAAAGAGGTCATGATCATTGAAGATAGAACTGGAGATATTGCTATCCCACCGTTGGAGTTTGAAATTGGATCGAGTTTGAAGTCTATGCCGCTAACTCGGTCACAAAGAAGAAATTGTAGTTGAAAGATTTTAAAGGCTGATAATGCCCCGATTTATGAGGAAATGACTGTTGATGAAATTCCTCACCTGGAGGAATTTGAATTTCTGGAGACCTATCCACTTATGCAAGGGAGTAGGTTCCATCCCTTAATGGACACTAATGGGTACGAAAGTATCCAGAAGATTGATGCTACTTTTTTGTTACCTCATGGACATGGTGGAGAGATGAAGAAGCCTGCCCCTATCACTCGAGTCAGCACAATATTCCAGAGACTAGCTACCAATGAGGTTATTTAGTCTATGAATTACTTAAATGAGTGGGATGTGCAATATCCCCTCAAATGAAGAAAGAAATTCTAAGAGATGTCAAAACTATCAGATGATCTCAAAAATCAACTGAAACTTTGCCTGCTTGAGTTCACTTTAAGTTCCGCTTGCGAAGCAGAATTGATACTACCACCATTAGCATCGATTCTATTGTTGCTGCTACGAGACCTATCGACCATCAACCGGTTAAGTCTCGTAGGGGTCCTAGAATTCTACCAATCACCTGTCATGGTGATGTTTCTAAAGTTTCAAAGGAAAAGATGAAGAGGTTACCCAATAATGTATCTGGTATACACCATGGGGAGCTTACCTCTATCTGACATGCCATTGCGTTTTTTGAGATGCCCAATCTCAAGATATCATCTTTGAAGAAAAAGGTATGGGTAACTAAGGTTGTCGTACCAATACGGTCCAGTGCGCCCGTAGGGTAGAATCATGGAATGAAAAAAGGGTCTGATGTATCCGACATTGCCGCAATTATTGCTACCAAGTTGGATGAACAAATGGGGGACATTCAGTAGAGTCCCCCAGATCTTAAGATGATATAAGAAGCATTAATTGAAGAAAAGGTTGAGAAGCCCAGGGTCGATATTTTTGAGTTAGCCCGAAAACATGGGGTCACTATTGATGATGATGATGATGAATATTTTGACTTTAATGACTATATCAATCAAGACTTAATGGATATTCTTGTCATCAAAACCAGAGCCGCTACATTTACATGTGATGGCCAACATCTCATATAAAGTAACATCATTGATGATCTGCTTAGGACTATTCTACTAAGGGATGAGAAAATCGGCCAAATAGAGAAAAGGATGGAAGAGATGGCCAATTAAATGGTTGTTATGGCTACAGTTCATGGACAGTCTCAAGCAGAACAATTAGCTTCTCCAGAAGTCAATTAGCTAGAGATTGTACATAACACCGAAGAAAGGAGGGAAGTTACCTCAGCTAACAGAGATGATTAATAGAAGAAGGATCATTCACAGAGCATCATACCTGAGAAGGAATTTAAACAAATGGTTGAACAAGTTCGGGAGGCCTTAGTCCAATCTAAGGGTGGTGCATTGATATGAAAAGGTAGACCATACCCAAAGGAATTCGATGTCGTACCCTACCTTAAAGGTTTTGTGTCACCAAACTTTAAGATAATTGATGGGACTGGAAATCCCAGACAACACATAGCAGTTTTCCAGGCCAGTTATGGTAATACCAGAGGTAACGATGCCTTAGTTTTCCATCATTTTGTCAGTAGCCCATTAAGAATAGTATTTGATTGGAATGGCTAGCTTCCCAACGGATTAGTGAAGACATTTTCTGAGTTAGAGCAGAAGTTTGTAAAGAGATTAGTCGGAGTGCGGCATCATGTTTCTATTGGAGATCCCATAGTAAGAAGGAAAAAGCCTAACGAGACACTAGTAAATTATATATTGAGGTGGATAAACCTTAGCATGAAATGTGAGCCTCAACTATAGGAACATCATGCAATTGAGATTCTACTCAAAAGCATCCTTGGGCTAGTAGCTTTCATGCTGAAAGGACTCACAATTAAGTCCTTTGAGAAACTACTTAGCAAAGCTAGCAATCTGCAAGAAGAAGTTAAACACATGGATTCTCAGGAGAAATGAAAAAGGATAGAATAACCTGAATAATCGAGAAGAAGTCCGAGACAATGGCAACGATTGATAAAGGAAAGCAGCCAATGAAAATACAGGAAGAAAATTCTCGTCAAAGTTCCCAATCATCAACACAGCAGGTTCAGCAAGGAACACAACAATATGGCCATTCTAGCCAGTAGTCTTGTAAAGAAGGATCATATCGAACAAAAAATAGGAAGTGTCTTAGCCATTTGGAATGAAAGAAAGTAATATATTTTTTTAAAGATGAAGCTGTGTCTAGAATGTTCAGAAGTCTGATGAAGAGGCATGAGTTCAGATTGCCAACTCCAAAGAAACCTAAAGAAGTTGATAAGAATGATTAGCCCAATTATTATCCATATCACAGAATGCTTGAACATATTATAGAGGAATGTTTTGTCTTCAAAGATTGGCTTAAGAAATATCTTTAAGGAAGGGAATATAACAATTCTGAAAGAATATTTGAAAGAACCTAAAAAAGGTTCTGTAAATATGATTTCAGCAAAGATGATTATTTTGATAGATCTATATTCAGAGAAAGATGGATGGAGTATAGCTTGGAGCAAGTCATTGAAGAAGATACTATATCAGATTCAGACCACTTCAATACAGATAGCCGTTCAGATTCTACAACCTGCTCAGCCAAAGATGGAGATTTCACCAGAAAAATTGCCACAACAAGCAAAGGAAGAAGAGAGCTACATCGTGAAGACTGATAGTGCAGGGGGTAGGATAGGGGCTGCCTCTATTAGATTGGTTATCTCGGATTCAGGGAAGAAAATCTTTGAATCCCTGACCATGTATGAATATCATTTTGCCTGACCGAGGTATTATGAATATAATGATTATGATTTTGGCTATGTTTTAACTATTTTTAGTGATAACATAACTGACTTTGATCAATCTAACTCCGATCTAGATTCCTAAGCCGATCCTCAAATCATACTTAATTTCGATGAACTTGTTAACCAGACTGAAGAAGATATCGATGATACCAGTTAGATAGCACCGGCAGAGAGGAACCAGTCTTTGAGTGTCATTACACACCACTCGCCATTAATTTGGATCTCTCTGATGAAGAAGAAGTAAAAAAAAATTGAATTACAACATTGCAAGAAGGAGAAGAAATTACAGAACAAAATCTAAGAAGCGGAAAATTATTACCCTCGAGATCAGCTCCAGTGGATAAAGGAAAACAACTAGTAACTCAAGAAGATTTACCTCCACCTCCACCAGCGGAAGAAATTCATAACCAAATAAAGTTTGGAGGGTTATATAAAGTGGATTATAATGTGCTAGCTCATCATAGGAAGTTGTCGACCAAATTAAGCATCTATGACACTCTGATCCTGTCGAAGGGAATGAGAGAGTTTATGGTTTTAGCTTTGCTTGATCCAGAGATTTTCATAGCTCAGGCTGCCAGCACATCCTCAGATGAAGGTTTTTCATTAAAGGAAGAGCCTGGGATAACTTTCACAATTGAAGACTTGTTGCTCGGTACCGCCGACCACAACCGACCGCTCTACATCTCGATTAACATAAGAAGATTTGTGTTGTTTAGAGTTTTGGTAGATCCGGGAGCATCACTAACTTAATGAGTCTACAGACATTGGCATATTTGGATATTGAAGCTAAAGTGCTTATAGCTGATAAAATTATGTTAAGAGGATTTAATCAGAAGGGAGAAAGAGCCCTTGGGATACTTACATTGCTTATGAAAGTTGGAGAATTGGTACCAACTGCTAAATTCTATATCATCGACACTGAGACCTCTTTCAATGCTCAACTTGGTCAACCATGGATTCATGAGAACAACATGGTTACATTGTCCCTACATCAGGGTATCAAATATTACAAGGAAAGACAAGAACATTGCATTAAAGGTCATTTGCAGCCATTCTCAGTTCATGAAGTTGGCAATCATGAAGAAGCTGCCTACTATGCAACTCCAAAGAACTCTGTCTTCTCTCATGAAATTATGACAAATAAAAGTGAAGATTCAGAAGCATCTTAAGGGCTAAGCCATTCAGCTCCGCCTCAGCAATCTTCCACCACTCTTTTGCAACAAGTTTGTGGGGGTTCTTTTAGTTTGCGCACCCGAGGTTGAGGCCGGGGATGTGGACTAGGAAGAACCAGAGCAATTGCTGGGTGGACTAAGCCGACCATCAACATTGATGAAGAAGAAAGCTTCTAGGAGGAAATGTTGATGATAAAATAGAAAAAACCACAATATGATATATCCTTGGAAGACATGGAGAAAAGTGAGTATGAGTCAATGTATGATCGCATCAACCACTATGTGAATTATATGATGCTTACTCTGATTCTAACTCAGAATGCTGAGAGTTTATTGGTCAAGGAAGTCTGTCGCGCTAGTTCAAAGTCGATTAAATCTTACCGTGCTTCCACTTCTACTAATCTTTAAAATCATGTAAATTTGGATGAGGATTATAATGAATTAATGGAATTATCTTTGTTTTACTTTTCTCCTTGTGTACAAAAGTTAATTCAATAGGGATATTTGCCAAAATAAATGCCAAATATAAGTTACAACTTTTTGAAAAATTGTGGAATGTTAAAATTTGAATGCCCAACTCAAAAGAGGGCCTCAGATTCTGTACTATAGGACTAGTCGATGATTCAGAATTTTGTATGATTGTTACTAATGGACCGGAAGAGGATTGTCTCGATATGGAGGATGACTCTACTGATAATCTAATAGAAGATGCTCTGCCAAAATTTGAGGAAGAAATTAAATCAATTGTTGAAGATTTGAAAAAAATTAACCTCTTGAGTGAGGAGCAGCCCCAACCTAAGAATTTATGAAGTTAATCAAGTTACTGTTAGAATTCAAATATTGCTTCGCATGGAGCTATGATGAAATGTCAGGACTATCCCTAGAAATTGCAGTACATAAGTTAGGGGAGGACAAAGATATGCCTCCAGTAAAACAAGCTCCTAGAAGAATGCACCTCGAGATAGAGCAACAAGTCATTACCAAAGTGAAGAAATTAATAGACACTAACTTTGTGTGTGAAGAGAAATACCCCACATGGTTAGCCAACATTGTGCCAGTTAAGAAGAAGAATGGACAAATTCATGTTTTTGTCAATTTCAGGAATTTGAACAAAGCATGTTTAAAAGATGAATTTCCATTATTGATACCATAAATGATGGTGGACATTGCTTCTACACATGAGATTTTCTCTTTCACGGATGGATCATCAGGATATAACCAATTCAAGATGGCTCCATAGGATGTAGTACTTACAGCTTTCAAAACACCGATTGGGATTTTCGGCTACATAGAGATGGCATTCGGGTTAAAGAACACCGGAGCGATATATCAAGGAACAAAAGTAAATTGAAAATAGACCATTTGTATGATTTGAGGATCGTGTTGGAATGATTATGACAATATAATCTCAAGATGAATCCCTTAAAGTGCGTCTTCAGCGTTACCTTCGGGAAATTTTTAGGATTCATTGTCTGTCATTGAGGAATCGAGATCGACTTGGATAAGATTAAAGTTATCTTGGAAATGCCTCATCCCAAAACCTTAAAACAACTACGTTCCATACAAAAAAAAATTGGCATATCTAAGATGCTTTATTTCTAATCTCTAAGGTAGGTGTCAACCCTTGTCGACATTAATTAAAAATGACACTAAATTTATTTGACAAGAGAAATGCCAGACAATTTTCAAGGACGTTAAGCAATATTTAATGACACCTTCTATTTTGCAGCCCCTATCCTGGGAAAACTATTGATACTTTATATTGCAGCCTTAGACGACTCTCTTGGAGCCCTGTTAGCCCAAGTCAATGATGAGGGTAAAGAAAATTCTCTCAACTCTTGAGTCGCCATCTAATACTAACAAACGTAAAGTATCCTCCTATTGATAAACATTGTCTAACTTTAATTTTCACCGCCCAAAAGCTTAGGCATTACATGGTTTCTCATAAAATTACACTTATTTTACAAGTTAATCCGATGCAATATTTAATGACCTGACTAACACTTTCCAGCCGTCTAGCAAGGTCGTCAATGACTTTATTGCAATTTGATATAACTGTTATTCGCCTCCACACTATCAAGGGACAATTTTTAGTGGAATTTTTCACAGCACACCCACATCCAATTGGATCCCCACTCAATGACGAATTGTCAGATGAACAAGTATTACAAATGGAATTCTCCAATGCGCAACGCTGGGAGTTGTACTTTGATGGAGCTTCGTCAGCCATAAATAGCAAAGGATCAAAAATAGTTATACCAGGCAAAGCGAGAATTGGTTTGATTTTCATCATGTCAGTGTCGACACTATTTTTGGTTAAGGAGTTGCCCGTTGGAAGCTGTCAGTCACCAGAATCAAAATCTCGTCGCTCGCTTTGGAAGGATGTTTTAATTTACATATGTATATAAGTTTATAAAAATATGAAATCAAACTAATCCCTTATTTTTCATAGTTTAAATCAAAGAGCACTATACCTCAAACCCTGTATCTATCCTGAAAGATAAACATAAGACCTGAGGATGAGGCTCAATCAAATAGTCTGAGAAATATATGACATCCGTTTGGTCTGCGAAACCATTTTATTTGCCGAAAAAATCCCCTATTTAGTACGAAGAATTAAATAGGGTTTATATTAAGCTGGGTTCAAAAAAGCTTCCTATAAGGGCAAGCCCTTATAGTTAATTACATTTTAGATAACCAGAGTCACCTAAGAAAACTCTCGATAAAAATCAGAGGATATTATCTTCAAATCGGTCAAAAGATTAGGAATTTTCAATGAAATTAAACAAAAAGGTGTGAAAGGTGAATGGTTTAAATTTGGAACATTTATTGTAGGATCCGAAGGAGGAAGAACTAGGGGATGTCATAGATCCGGAGGAGAACCTCGATGACTTCCTAAGCTATGTTATGGTCTGAATTCACTTTTTGAGATTAGAACTATTGGATGTTTCGTCTTGTCAATTTTATTAAGTAGGGCTTATATTCGTGTTAGACAATCACACTAATAGCTTGAAAGATATGAGGATTTAGGTCGTGACAAACAACAACCTCGGAATCCTAAGATGAGTTAGGGCTTATTTTGTATAGCAGAACCATACAAAGACCTAAAGAAAAGTTTAGGATTTATGTTGAATAAGCAAACAACCTCGAAATCATATGAAATGTTGTTTAATTCTAAGGAGTGGTTTAGCGGGTGTAGATATGTTTTGCTGTTGAAGATGGTCATGCTACCCACAATGCTAGCTCCCAGCTCCTTGTCACGACAAGTTTAGGTTTTCTAATGTGTCAAGTTATGATGTCAAATCAGATGACTTCAGGGTTTTGGTTATTTAAGTATTATGGGGCATATTAAAGTTGATTAGAGTGACACCGGTTAGAATCTTATGGTTCCCTTGTTCCGGCACCACTATTTTCAATCGGATTCACTTAATCTAAATGAATTTACTAAACTCAACTTAATGAGTTCCATATTTTCATTTAGACCATAGGAAATCTCGTTAGCAACCGTAGGTTACCTCCTCCAAGAGATTCCCGATCATCTGATAGAGATGTCTTAATTTAGATGAAAGTGTTGTTTTGTGATGTCTGTTATTAAATTTTCAGTTGTCTTATACTTTGAATATTGTGGCGGTGAATTTTATCTTGATTGATTTAAGTTTTGGTTTTAGTTTTGTCGCTATCCTAAGGGTTTTGATTTTCATGCATGGTGGCATCATTGTTTAACATGTGAGTTTATAAGCATAAAAGTACAATATATAAAGTACGAGAAAAAAAAAGCACTATAAACTGTAAAAGTGTACATGGCGAGTCTTCTCGTTCCTCCATCTGAAAGGTTAGTACTTGCAAAGCAAATATATATATATGGAGGCTGGACCTAGCTGTGCTCTACTAGGGTTTCGGCTGTGATGGAGCTGCCCGGTGTTGTTATGGAGCTTGCTGAAGGAGTTTGCTTTCTCTTTAAGGGGATTATAAGGCTTGGGAGGAGTATCTGGTGTTGTTACTTTGAACCTCCAGCACTATTCCTTTGGATTAGCTTAGGATGCTGTGAATTTCTGCTGTGTTTAGAGGAGTTACTATTACATTGGTTTGCTGAAGTTGCAAGCCTTCTTACATCCTCTTAGTTGGTGTTTGTTTTTGGCCTGGGGTCTATCTCTGATGTGTATTTTGTTTTTCCTGTGGTTGGGCTTGGAACAAGTCACCTTCCTAGTTTTTATGTTTCTTGCAACTTCTCTGTCTTGGGGGTGCTGGTTGGTGAATCATAACCACCCCTATTGATCTGGAGACAAATCTGCAATGGACTAAAGCTACTTATGCTGGGGTGGTAGGAAATCTGTCTCCTCCTTTGTTGGACCATGATCTACTAGTTTTTCCTCAGGAATTCCATTACACTACTGCTGTGAGAGGTTCTGCCTCTTGCATTGATCCAGTGGGATCAAAAGATGGGGAACCAGCTGCTATTTTCTCTGAAAAGGAGATTGCTGACTTAAACTTGGAGGTTCAATTTACTCTAATTGACAAATTTAGCTTGGGCCACCCAAAGATGGAACTTATAAGGAAATACTTTGACTCCTTGAAAATATCAGAGTGGAAGCTAGGTTTATTGGCTGGCAGGCATCTCTTAATCCAACGGATAAAAGAAGAGGACTATGCCAGAATCTTTGTCAAACAATCCATCATCATAGCTAGAATAGAAATGAAAATTTTAAAATGGTCTCCTAATTATGACCCCTCACAAGAACCTCCCACAGTGCTTATTTGGTTTAAGCTACCTAAATTGCCATTGCACCTATTTAAATTGAATGCCTTGTTCAATATTGGGTGCACCCTGGGTACACCTTTGAAGGTAGATGCTGCCACTTATAACAAAGCCAGACCATCCAGTGCAAGAATCCTAGTAGAAAGGGATGTTACTCTTCCTAATATAAAGAGAATCTAGATTGGGGACACTCTGAGGGGGTTTCGGCAAGAAGTAGTCATGGAGCAAAGACCCCATTATTTCCAACATTGTAAAATGTTTGGACATACTAGGGAGAGATGCTATAGGTTAAACCCCTCCAACAGAAGGGTTTATCACCACCCTCAGCAGGAGTTGGTTGAGGCCAACAAAAATCTCCTGGAATTTGGAAGTAAAGAAGTGCACAAGAAGACCTCTACTATAGCAGGGATAGAAGAGACTCTCATCAAACAAGAATTCTCCTCTGTGGCAGGGACAGTTGAAAATGTAAGCACAGTTGCTAGTCAGAAACCTACAAAGGATAAGAATTTGGAGATCCATTCAAAGGTTGAGACAGTTGGGGAGGTGATGCTTGATCCCTTGTCTCCCAGAAATTTAAAGAACCATGTGGTGGATTTAGTGGTCGCTTCCCCCAGCTAGAACTTAGTAGAAGCTATGAATAAAGAACTGGAGTCAGATTGGCAAATTCAAAACACTAAAAAGAAAAAAAAACTACAAATTAGAAGAATAGAATCTTGGCAAGGGAAAGGAGCTTCAAACTTTGGAGGTTTCTACCAATCAGATAAAAAAAGTCTCTAACAAAACTAGAGGGAGGACTAGGTCCAAGTCCCAACCTTACTCTTCTCCTCCCTCCCCATTATCAACTTGTTGTGCCGGAACATAAGGGGGATTGCCCACCTCTTATCCCTAGAAAGACTCAAATATCTAAATAAAAATCACAAATTTTGGTACATAGCCATTTTGGAACCTATGGTTCATCTCAACAGTCTGAAAATTGCCAAAGCCTTCCCTGGCTTCAACCTGTTCACTAATATCAACAACAAAATTTCGGTTTTCTGTAGGAAAGAAATGAAGTGGTCTATCTTACTTAACCATACTCAAATCTTACATATGAATCTTAGTTTTGTGGATATGGAGGTTGTCTATGCAGGAAGCTCTAAAGCTACTAGAATTGATCTGTGAGAATCCATGCAGCTCATCCAAGGATCAATTGATAAGGCTTGGCTTGTAGGAGGAGACTTCAATTGCATATCCTCTCCTTCTGAGAGGAAGGGGGCAGACCTCCCAACCCTACCACTATATAATTTTTTAATGATAATATTCAAAAAACTGGGTTATTTGACCTTGGATTCAGTGGCCCTACCTTTACTTGGAGAAGGAAGGACATGTGAGAAAGGTTGGATAGAGTGCTTGCCAATGATAATTGGATCCAAAATTTTCTACAAACATCCATCACTCACTTATGCCTAGCTGGTTCAGACCACAGGCCTTTACTGATCTCTATAGGGAATAAGGTGACAAGCCAGAAAAGCCCTTTTAGATATCTGAATGTGTGGTATCAACACTTGAACTTTATGAATATTATTAAGGAACATTGGAAGAATGACCTTCACCCTGACCCTTTCATCAACCTGTGGATTAATCAAAAGAAGGTGGGCAAAGCTCTTAAACAGTGGAGATGGGACATTTTTGGGGACCTTCTACTGATTGTGGATAAGGTTGAAAAGGAGGTAATTGATGAAGCTGTTCTTCTTGAGGCAAATGAGAAACTCTTAAAGGTTGTTCAGTGGCAGGAACATTTCCTACAACAAAAGGCTGCCAAAACCAAATTTACTGAAGGAGATAAAAACACCAAATTCTACCATGCCTGCATTAAATTCTAGAGAAAATGTAACACAATACACTCCATCAAGGACCAGAATGGAACTTGGCTTAGTCAAGAAGAGGACATTGCTGAAAGTGCTGTGCAGTACTGCTACAACCTTATAAATGGGAACAATAGTGAAAGAGTGCATATTGATAGCAATTTCTCTGCAGATAGCAAGCAGTTTACTACCAATCTACATTTGAATGATATTCTTGATGAGGAGGAGATTAAAATAGCTTTGAATTCCATAGACAATTCCAAATCTGCTGGCCCTGATGGGTTTACTGCAGGCTTCTACAAGAAAGCCTGGGATGTTATCAAGGTGGAGGTGATCAAAGCTATCCAACTTTTTTTCAAAGGTAACTCCCTACCTAACTATTTCAGTGCTTCTACTATTGTCTTCATTCCAAAGACCTCTATCAAGGATAGCTGGAACCATTACAGAACCCTGAGCCTTAACAATGTTATAAGCAAAACTATAAGCAAAATTATTGTACATAGACTCCATCCTGTATTACCTTAACTTGTCAGCAATAACCAAGCTGCTTTTGTATAAGGTAGAAGCATTGGGGATAAAATCCTCCTGGCTCAAGAATTCTACAGGATTTGGAGAAACCTTGTAGAGGGGGAAATGCCATCTTTAAGCTTGATTTGATGAAGGCTTATAACATGGTGAACTGGGATTTCATTATTGAATGCTTGGAGGCTAGGGGTTTTTCTAGAGAGTGTTGTCAGATTATTAGAAGAAGGCTGGAGGATAATACAAATTCAGTTTTTATAAATGGAAAAGCTCATGGATTCTTTAAAGCTTCTAGAGGACTCAAAAAAGGGGACCCTCTATCCCCAACTTTTTTTATCCTGGTCCTGGATTACTTCTCTAGACTTATTGATTGCAAGGAGAATAGAAAAAGCTGCAATACTTATCACAATAGAGCTAAGATGGATATTAGCCATCTGATCTATGCTGATGACATTCTGATGTTTACTAGGGCTACAAAGTTTGTTACCAAGTTCATTATGGAGTGCCTATAAAATTACCAACAGGTGTCTAGTCTAAAGGTTAAGAAGGATAAATGTGACATACTGCTCAGTAAAAGTGTCTCCCTACCTATCAAACAATGGATGCACTCTTACACTGGATTCTCTAGCTTGAGCCTCCCATTCAAATATTTGGGGATTCACTTGATAAGAGGAAGAACAAAGTTGATTCAATTTGTTGAGGTTTTTGATAAGATAATCTCTACTCTTCAAGGGTGGTCTAACTCTTATTTGTCCAATGGTGGAAGGATCACCCTCCTTAAGAGCATTCTTACCTCTAGCACTTTGTATGTACTCCAAGTGGCAACTATGAAAAGAAGCACCTATTTGATGTTGGAAAGAACCTTCAATAGATTTCTTTGGGCTGGGAACAGAAAACAATTGGCTTGGGCAAGCTGGCAAAAAGTGGCTAAACCTTGGGAGGCTGGTGGTTTGGGTTTTAAAGGATTACACCGGATGCAACACATCAGCCTGTGTAAGCTTTGGATTAACTTCAGACAGAATGAAAGCTTATGGGTCAAGTTCATGCAGGCCAAATACTGCAAACTTGATCATCCTGGGGAGGTCACTAGGAAGGTGGGAGATTCCAGAATTTGGATTCAAATGCTAAAGGTCAGGGAAGATATTGAAAAGCTGCTAAGATGGGAACTGAGCCAAGGGGATATCAATTTTTAGAAGGAAAATTGGTGCCCTACAGAATATTTGGAACCTTTGCAGGATGAAAAGGAGGGGGATCTACTGGTCAAAGACTTTTGGAATGGCAATGTTTGGTCTGAGGACACTTTGAGGAGCATTCTGTCAGCTCCATTTCAACTATCCAATTTGATAGGAACAACAAAGATCAACTTAATTTGAGGAATAAGACCAGGGCTAGTATTTCAAAGGATATCCAGAATAATTTGTACAGCTGGGACAACAGCCAGTGGAATGTATCCTCATGCCAAAAACACTTTACCCCTTCCATGCTATTCTTTTCTTGGAGAGTCCTAAACAATTTACTTCCTACTGATGATATCCTGAAACTAAAGGTCTGAAAGGGCCATCTAGATGCCATTTCTGCAAGCTTGACCAGGATTTCAGAGATCACTTATTTTTCAGATGCAAATTTGCTAGGGAGGTTTGGAATAGATTGACCTCCCAAATGAATATCAACCTGATAAATATTGGTTGGGATAACATAATAGATTATATTAAACATTGGCAGACGATTAACCTCATGCCAATCCCCTTCATTGTTGTTTGGTTCCTCTGGATGGCTAGGAACAAGGCCAAACATGATGAGAGGGAGGTCAGCACTACAAGGGTGATGATTAACTGCTTGGAACATCTAAATAAGCTGATAAGTTGGAGGAAGTTCCCTAAGATCCTGCAGACCTTACCCACCATGGATGCTAATAATATTAAGATCATCAAGGTTAGATGGGAGAGACCTCCATACCCATTCATTAAAATCAATACTGATGGAAGCAACACAAACAAGAGAGCAGGTATTGGGGGAATTTTTAGAGATCACACAGGGCATACTTTGCTCTTCTATAAGGCCCCATATATTGCTGAAGATGCTTTGGACACTGAAGCTGCTGCTCTTTATTGGGTCTTAAAGTTTGCTAAGAAGAACAAGTGGAAGTGGATTTTTGCTGAAGTAGACTCCTCCCTGCTGGTGGAGCTGCTAACTATTAAGATTTCTTCCCCTTGGCACATTAACCAGTGGATTCACAAGATTAAAAAAGCTTAGCCTTGAAATTAAGATTCATTTCTCTTTTGTGTATAGGGAAGCAAACAGGCCTGCTAACTTCCTGGCTATGGAGGGTGCAAATGCTGAGCATGCTGAGGTCTCCACAACCCTCTCCCCACCACTCCACCTGTTAACTCAGGGGGGAAAACTCCAAATTCCTTACCTAAGAGTGCAAAAATGAATGTTGGGACCATTGTTAGTGGCCATGAGTCGTGCTGGCCTTCCATTGAGGCTGAGCTCCTTGTTTCTTAGTTGTTTTGTCTTGTTTGGCGGTATACTTGTATTTTCTATTTACTTATCTTTGTTATGTTGGAGAGGGCCCTCCCTAGGCTATTATTTTATTTATGCTTATATATATATATATATATATATATATATATATATAACACAGAAAATGGTTTACTTTAAAGAATAGTTTATGAAATGAACAAGTTGGGGAAGTAATTAAGCAGGCGCTGCTATCATGGGAGGGTTTGCTGAAGGGAGCGAAAACGATGGCGAGTGATATGAGGTCATCTCTGTCATGTCCATTTTTTTTTTATATATTTAAACACAACTTTGTGTTGTGTAAATGCCCAAGTGGAATAAAAAGTGAGAAAGAATAATATTATAATTTGAAAATAAGAAAAAAAAGTTCTTTGACTTTTAAGCTTGTCTAAGCTTCATTGTAAATTTTTAAAAAAAATAATCAAAATTTAATTATTTTTCTTAGATTTTACCATTTAGCAAGAATTTTTACTCGGAAAACTCTTAGTGTAAAGTACATAGTCAAATTTTCAAATGGATACATCCAAGTAGCGACTCATCAGAATCAGGCAAAATTTACAAAAGACGAAAAAAAAGAAAGGAATTTTCGCAGCACTTCTTTGAAGCTTTCTGTCACGGACTAACTTTCCTTAAATCACATGTGCGGCTTTAGCGCTCTTTCTTAGCACTAAATCAACCTCACCCTCGCAACACTGGACTTTTGAGCACCAAACACTCTTAAGAAGAAGAGTAGAGAGAAAGGAACACTTCACACTTGAATACTTGAATGCTTTGATTTAATGCTTGAGTGATTACAAATGAGGGGAGGAGCTCCAATTTATAGCCCCCTCGAAGCCTAATGGAATATTCTAGAATATATTAAATTATTCTAGTTTCTAGAGAGTTCTACATTCCTGTCTTATTACACACATAGCCCTAAAACATTCTAGGTTATTCTTAACTTCTCCTTGGAGCCTTTCTTTCTTATTTTCTCTAGAATTAGGTGGAATCTTCTAGAACCCCCTGGATGGCTCCCTACATTCCAGCCTTCTGTAGAATCTTCCGCCTCATGCTTGCCTTGCCAACTTCTTAAATATAGGGGAGCATGACATTTCGCAGTTCTTATAAAACTTAGTAATTTTCTTACAGCGCATCTAAAAGCGCTGCAGAAGCACTATATTTGCTAAGCACTGGTAAGGCTTTTTGCAGCGCTATTGGAATCAGCGGGGATGAGTATTCACAGCAAAGTCTATGACAATGCTTATAAATGCTATGAATTTTTATATGTTATAACGTTGGTAAGATGAAGAAAAATTACATAAAATTCATGAAAAATGTAGCGCTTATAAGCGATGGTAAGATAAATATGTTTTTTTTAAAATTACTTTATTTTGTTTACATGCACCTGTTACAGTCAAAATAATACAATAATCAATATATACATTATACGTAAAAAATATCACAAGAATACACTCATTTTGGAGGCACCAATAAAATACTAATTTATAGCAGCTCTACTTTCTTCAAGATAACATGATTATTCTTCAGTTGTATCAATCCGAAAAACACTAAACATACATACAGAAGCATAAGGATCAAGAAAGGATTTTTGTATACATATGAGATGTAAGATAAAACCAACTCAGTACAACATTAAACTCATACCACCTCAACAATTGAAGTTTCAATCTATATGCTCAAGTAAAGATTATTCAAAGAGATGATAAATAACCAAAAATATAAATCAAAACCCATAGTTTAATAACATCCTTGCATAACAAACATTCATAATAAAAAGCATAACTTAGAAGATAAGAATATGATCCCGACTGTTTATATGTAACATATGACAATGTATGCAATTTATATTCTTCACTTATTTTTCCTACTTTGCAAGAACACCACAAACTTTTTCCTGAGAAAATAAGAATTTAACTTTTTAATTTATATATATATTGGGATACTACACAAGTATACGTATCGTTATCAAGTAATTTAGGACTTTTTATTTAAGCCCCAAATATCGAACCCACAAGGAGTGTTCACAATATACGCTTCTAAACAACAAACTTTTTATTTCAAAAAGATAATTACTTAAACTATAGAAATTTTTATAGTAATTAAAATTCAACGCTTTTTTTTATTTTTGATATTTTGACAAAACAGAAACAACTTCTAAATAAAACTTGAGTTTATGTAAAAGAACAACACTGAATATGAAATATCTTTCTCCTTATCCTGAATCAGTAATAAGTTTAGGAATTCTGTTGTGGAAGCATTCAAATTATGTTGTGCCAAATATGAACAATATTATTCATTACGTTTACTAGAGATGCTATAAAGAACATTGGATAATTTAAAGTTTGAATAGTTCTCAAGACTAGCTAGGCATGGAAGATACCAACTCTCACTCTAGAGTTCACTCGATTCCCTCCACCTGGGGGCTAACATCTCATATCAGAACCTAAAACAATAAACTAAGTTGGGGGCTTTAGTCTGTCACTCTAAAGTCATCTAACTCCACATCCTTCAAAAAATATTTTCCTATTTATTTGCACTAAATCATATGAATTACATTATCATTCATACAACCTCTTGTGATTCTTTCCAATTGTTGAATGAGACAATACCAACCCGATTCTTACAAGTTCTCATAATAAATTTTAACATCTAGATGGGCCAGATCAAGAAGTAATTGAAGTACATGAAATTAATCATCAAAACTTCTTCCAACATTAAAGATTAATACTCTCCACAACTTCCATCCAACACTTTAATTACTTTATCAATTTCAAGAAGAAAGATAAAGAAAACTACTCAGAATCCATGGAGAAAAAAAAAACACACTTTAGTTTAAAAGTAGAAAAATAAAGAAAACTACTCAGAATACATTGAGAAAATAAAACCACACTTTAGTTTAAAAGTAGAAATCATTGCCAAACCACTAAGAAGTCTCTTTAAAGATCAATACTCTCCACAACTTCCATCCAACACTTAATTACTTATCATTTTAAGAAGAAAAAAATACTCAGTACTTCCATCCAAAACTTAATTACTTATCATTTTAAGAAGAAAGATAAAGAAAACTACTCATATCTATGGAGAAAATAAAATCACACTTTAGTTTAAAAGAAGAAATTATTGTCAAACCAACAACAAGTCTTGATTAAAGTCTCATCCAAAACTTAATTACTTATCATTTTAAGAAGAAAGATAAAGAAAACTACTCAAAATCTATAAAACCACACTTTAGTTTAAAAGTAGAAATCATTGTCAATCCAACAAGTAGTCTAAACTTAATTACTTATCATTTTAAGAAGAAAGATAAAGAAAACTACTCAAAATCCATGTAAAAGAAAGCCACACTTTAGTTTAAAAGTAGAAATCATTGTCAAACCAATAAGAATTCTCAATTAAAACCAAAATTAGTTTAAAAACAAAGATAAAAACTTATCTCAGATCCTCCACCAAACTCTTGAAGTTCCTCTAAATCTCTTCTCTCTTACAATACTCTTAACTCTCACAATAAAACTAAAAACAAAAAGGATAAAGTAAATTTGTGGTGCCTGAAAATTCTCTCCAAAAGTTCCTCCACAAACTATTTCAAGAACTTCTCAGAACTCCCCCCACTTTTCACTCAACTTCTTTCTTTTATAATTTTCTAAGAGATTCCTTGGTATCTCTTTAAAATGTGCCCAGATGCGATGTATTTTCCAAGGGATGCCTTCTTTCACAAGTCTTTTAACCATATTATTATTTCAAGTGGTCATAACCACCCTTCTTAGCCAATAGGTGTAACAAATGTCCCTTCAAAATTTGACAAAATGAATTAACCCATCAAATAACTGGCTTTGGCGCTTGGGCGCGGCCTTCTCTATTTCACTGGTGCATAAGCGTCGGATCTGGTGCTTAGGCGCCAAAACATTTTTGCACCATTTTTTCATTTTTGCTCCAAATTTGATCCTTTTTCACTCCTTTTAGCATTTTTCAGATTTTTGCTTGTACCTAAAAGATATGCACACAAATATCTTCCATTAAACCTCAATATGTCAAAAATAAGTATAAAAATGTGTTTAAAAACACTATATATTTTAGGTGTATCAAAATCTCCCAAACCTAAAATGTTACTTATCCTCTAGTGACACTTCAATATTTAAAAACTAAATAAGTATGATATATATATATGAGTTTTTTAAGGAGTTACTAAAATTAAGATTTATAAATATAGTAGTCCAATTTAGAAAAAAATATTTAGTAAATGAGACAAACTTAAAGCTTAGAAATTTTAATGTTAAGAAATATGAAAATATGAGTTCTTATCTAATTCAGAAATATTGTAGATTTTCCAAATATATAATTTAGTCCTTTTACTATCTCCACTTAAAAAAAGTTTATTAAGAATAATTTTACTTACAATATTGTATCCTTAAGCTTAAGAGTTTCTTAAGACTTATACTTTAAAAAGATCAAATGTGGAACCAATTTTTGATTAGAAGCTAATCCTCAAGCTTCTCCTCCCTTTTTCTTTTTCTTTTTCTTTTTCCTTTTTTTTCTTTTTCCTTTTTTCTTTTTCAGCCAAGGATTACTATATCAGGATAGGTCTTTAATAGTTTTGAATTCCACTTCTCTTTTCCTAAAGCAAAATCTTGATATAAATCTTTTACTTATAAATGTATTAATAGTTTTGAAAATTATTTTTAATAAAAGAAATTTAAGTATTAAAAATAAAAGTCTAAATCTCTAAATTTTTCTAAAATATAATTTTCTTACTAAAGATAGTTGCACTACATTTAACATTTTCAACACTAAAAATTTTTTAACTGAAAGTTTTTCTTCATTACTATGAATTTTAACTAAATTTTATTACTCATTTCTATAATCAAATCTTACTTCCCTAATATAACTTCGTATATATGATCATTTTTCTTTTCAAATCAAATTCACTTGTAGCACATTTGAGAACAAATAAAATTTAAGTTTTGAAAATATTTTTCATTCCCCCCCCCAAACTTAAATTTTTAACAAGATTAAACTGTTCAGCAGCAGATACATATAAGCACGAATAAAAATTGAAATAACAAGCTTGCAGAAATTTTTATACCCTCCTTATACAAGTATAAATTAAAAACAAGAATAAAATTAATTTTTTTGATCAATTTTCTATCATTTTAATTTTAATCCAATATGTGGAGATTCATTAGACTTTTAAGTAGTGGGTACAGACATAAAAACAAAAAAACACACTAACTTTGATTTCACAGTCTAAACATAAAAATAAACACACTAATAAGATAAAAGAAAAATACAGGGTAGTAATTTTCTGAAATTAAAGTTTAAAATTAATGCTAGTAAGATTTTTAACTTTTCAAAAGACATAAAAATAAGTTCAATCCTAACTAACTAAAACACATTACTCAACATACAACAACAATTACTACCCTAGAAGTTAAAACAAAATACTAACAAAACATAAACATCACAATAACAATTAAACAAAAAAAATCCAACACATCACATAGTCCAAACAAGTACACAAATTCAACTGTCTCTAGTTCACACCATGTAGTCTATCACATATTACAAATAAAAAAATAACTTAGTCTTCTTCCACATCATCATCATTAGTGTCACTGCTATCCCAAAATGTTGTAGACTAATAATCAGGATACTTTGGATATGAAGGGAGTTCCTGGTTACCCCTAATGAGGCTTTTCAAAGATGATTGAAATTTCTACTCATAATTACTATGTCTTCTGACATATTCATCAATATGATCTACAAAATTTTCTAAATTTCATACCTTATCTGTAGTTAAATTAATACTATCCATCATCTTCTACAATAATTGATCTTGAGTTTCGGTAGACTCACCTCTAGAAGTAGATGCTTGAGAGGTAGATGGTCTCGATGTAGAAGCAGCCGAGGTGGATGCAGCAGACGTCGACATTCCATAACTTCTCAAAAATCTTCCTCTCCAAACAAAGATAGAGTGCTCAGAATAGGATTTCACATTTACCCTTGTAATTGGCTTTAGTGGTAGCAGCACTTCTTCCCAGCTATCATATCTCACACCAGCCTGCTCACACAAAGAAAAGATCAAGGAAGCAAATCTCAGACCTGCAGTAGTAGCGACAGTGGCAAAACTGATGGTAGTCTGATAAATCAAAGCTCCAATATTTATAAGCTTGCCTTCCTGAATACAATAATTCAACAATTCTCTCTCCCTCGTAACTTCACTGAGATGATTCGTCGGTGACAGACGAGCTGAAATAAAGTAGTGTCACGCCTTCGATTGTGCACTTAACTTTGAAGTAGAAAAATTGACTCTCCACTCATTTGTATTTTCTAGAGTCCCCTTCCAGCACTCAAATATGAAATTATCTCGTCCAGTTCCATCTCAGTCGGACTATAGTTCGCCTAAAAACAGAAAGTATCAGGTGGTAAATGGTTGAACATGTTGATTACCTCAGATGAAAAAGGTACCAATTTCATTTTGATCATCAATCTATCCTCTTCCACCTCATGAAGGTTTGCATAAAACTCTCGCACTATAGATATCATAGCCACAACAGAAAAATAACAGAATCGTTCCCATTGTCAAAGAACGATCAAATATTCCACGGATCCACTGGATTTTTAAAACACCTCTCAGGAATCAATTTTTGTGACTGTAGAGCATCACTATATATGTCATGAGCTTTTGAACTCACAAACTTTCTCGAATCAAAGTGGGTCTTTCCTTTACTCCCACAAATAAGGTTTGCCCTAACTTAAAAAATCAGGAACTCGAGAGGAAGAAGGCTATGACAAGAGTAAAAATGGCAATTTTCGGGGTTATTTTTCACCTTTAACCATTCACAAACCGGTTTTCTTGAACCGACACTTAAGCACGGATAAGTGGCGCTTAAGCACCCGCTTCTCTGGTTACATCATGCTTAAGCACAAGAACGTGGCGCTTAGGCACCAGTGCATGATTTTTTATATTTTTGAACTTAAGCAAAATGCACTATTAGGCAAGTATACCACCCCTAAATGGTCTTACAACACTTAAATGACTATTTTCCTCTCCTCTAACTCTTGTCTCTCTCAAAATTCTCCAATATAACTAGTTCGATTCGAGGCTAAAAGAACATAAACTCTCACACAAACAAACTGACAATAACTTTATATATGCTTAAAAATACAAAAGTTTGATACTAATGCTAGAAGATTTAAATACCCGGCAACGGAGCCAAAAACTTGATAATGGTTATAGATTTGATAAAGATGTGTATAAAATATTCAATAATTTCAAAGTCACACTTATCAACGCAAGTATACGTTTCGCTCAAGTAATACAGGGCTCTAATGGAGTTCTGGATATCGCTCAAGTAATACAAGTAATACAGGGCTTTAACAAAATCTCAAGACAAGAAGAAAAACAGAGAAAACTACTCAGAACACATGGTAAAGATACGACAAAACTTAGAATTTATATATAAAAGAAAATTCATACAAACTTCAATAAGTAAATACAACTTATTTCTAATTCCTCTCCAAGCAAACTCCTCGAAGTTCCTCTGAATCTCTTCCTTTCTTTACAGCACATAAAATTCTCCTTCAAAGCAGCAAGGAGGAAGAAAGCTCTCACTTTCCTTCCACTCTTACAATCTCTCAAAGAATTCCTCACAATACTAACCACTCTCTACACTCTAATGGGCACCGCAAACAAGAAAGACTCAGCGGACACCACCTTTTCGGCCTCCAAATGTTTCTTGTAAAGTTGTAGAAGAGTTTTCAAGAGTTGCCCAAGTGTCCTTCAAAAATCGTCAACATTGAAATAAAAGCACGATGTTAACTATGGGTTGTCTCCCACAAAGTGCTTGGTTTTATGTTGTCAACCTTACGTAACCAGTGCTTATTCTGATTGACCCAACATCATTTCATTGTTAAATTTATGCTGATCTCTGATCTCGGTAAAATATAGTTGTGTAAAATTTATATAAGTTTGACTCCTCTATGTAACGGTGCCAAAAGCTTGATGCAATATTTATTATTAAGAAATTTAAGCAATTACTGTTGGGATTCTACGCAAGTATACGTATCGTTATCAAATAACAACAGACTTTCTATTTAAGCCTTGAATATCGATCCCATGAGGAAGGTTTAAATTTGAAGTGATAAATTAACTAGGAAATTCACAGAAATCAAACAAAATTACTATCACTAATTTGAAATGTGTAAGATGCAATCAAAACTAAATTATTTAACTACTAGGAAAACTGAAATGTAAAGTTTAAACAGTAATTATTAAACTATTAAGCTATCTTTATGTGATGAAGATTTCTTATGTGAAAAAGCATCTTTCCCACCATAATGACATTTTAGTAAAATGAGAGGAGATAAATGGTTCTAATATGTATTGTGCCAAATAGGAGCAATTTTAATTCTCTACCCAAATAGAGTTTTATAGAAAATCATTGGCTAATCCCAGATTTAGTCCCTAAATTTGTGGCTAGGCTAGGAGGATACTGACTCCTACTCCATAGCTCCCACTTCCCTTCACCAGAAGACTAACTCTCACTTTAGTTTTTTAAACACTAAGACCGAATTGGGATTTTAATCTATCACCCTAAAATCTTCAATTCTACACCCAATCAATGCATATTTTCCTATTTATTTGCACTTAATTCCATGACAAAATAATCCTTCATGGAATCAAATGTGATCCTTACGATGTTGTAGAACTCATACTCCATTTCCCAAATCATATGTTTCACAACACATTTTAACAATTCAAATGACCAGATCAAAAATTAAATTAAGTTCGGAGTTGAAAAATCATCACAATTTATTTTATATTTTAATATTGGCACACTCATATTATTTCTTCATTTTATCATATCTCAGAGTAGGAATAAAGATAAAGAAAACTACTCAGACTTCGTGAGAAAGATATGAAAAAACACAAATTTCATATATTAAAGAAAGTTCATACAACACTAATAAAAAAACAACACTTATCTGAAACTCTTTCTCAAAGCAAATCCTTTGAAGCCTCTCCTAGGAAATGTAGGAAGAAGAAATATCTCACTTTTCTCCTTCTCCAACACTCTTAGAGAAGAATTCAAACTTAATCTCACCACAAAACTCTAAACTCTTAAAGATAAATCACTGATAGACTTCCGAATGGTGGTGGAATGATGATGTAAAAAGTTTATGGAGGCGAGGTTTGGCAAAAATGAGCAAGTTGGAATGAAGAGGAGCGCCTTTTCTGATTAATTTCGGGCCCAAATAGAGCCTAGAGTTGGTTCTCCATAAGGTGCATCCAAAAACCTTCAAAAAGAGTCCAAATTCATCGAATCTTCTAGAAATAGGGTCTTAACAGATATTGGCACCGTTGACGCCAGTGTCCTATATTTAATTTCATTGCTCTCTATCAAATGGCATCTTCAGAACTGAGTAAAATTTATCAGTCTTTTATAAGTCTGTGCCGTCAGCGCTGAGTATTTCTTCAAAAAACAGCATTTTAACTCCAAATTCGATCCATTTTGCTTCAAGTCCTAAAAATCAACAACCTGCAAGAAAACATAAAAATACATTCCATTAAAGTGCAATATCACCAAAAATGAGTATAAAATATGGATATAAAAATGCATATTTTTTTGGTGTATCAAAGTCCCCCAAACTTAGATATTACTTGTCCTCAAGTAACTCCTCTACTACATAAAAAATATGACTTATGGTAAAGAATTTAACTTCCAGATTTTCATTTCTTAGTCCACTAAATACAATAGCATAACTTAAGAAAAACTCAAGACAACTCCAGTTAATACTAAAGGTATAAGAATATTCAGCAATCAAGTTTAAGATTTCTGATTCTATATTCTTTTCAAGAAAAATTACAAATTGTCATATTAAAGTCACTTAGAGTATTCATATGGAAAAGAAATTCATGAAACTTATCATTAAATAAGTTAATACTCAAATATAAGTTTAGAAAATGTAGTTAAGCCTTCTTCTTTAAGTTGATTCAAGTGAAGCCAATTTTTAATTAAGCATCTCCTCAAGCTTCTCCCCATATTATCTTTTTCTTTTCTTTTCTTTTTAGGATTCTTTCAATCCTTTTTCTTTTATTTTCTTCTCTTTTTTTTATATGTGAGGATTACTATATTTGGATAGCCTTTAATGATTTTGAACTTCAATATCCTCTTCTTAATGTCAAAAACTTTTCACATTTCTTCACCTAACAAATTTGTATTAGCTTAAGGATTTCATAAAGTTTAACTATTTTCTTCTTACATGAATCTTTAGAATTTTTAAAACTTCAAATATACAAATTTCTTTACTTAGAATAGAAAAACATAGTCTTATTCTCTTATACCAAATATCTTATTCTCTAAAATTAACCTTCATTATTGAAAATTTTTACTTATATTAATATAGTTAATATATTAACTAATATATTTAGAAACATAAATATAGTTATCTAAAGTTAATCTCTAATACCAAATGTCATGTTAAATTTAAAATTTTTGAAAATATAGCTAGGTGAGGACAAATAAAATTAAGTTTCTTTCTTTAAAAAGGAATTTTTCTTTCCCCCCCAAACTTAAATTTTTACAAGATTTAGCATGAAGAATTGAAAAAATAAAGGGTAAAAGAAAACATTAAATACATAAAGAAAAGTTTTACCTGTTGAAGGTTCTGATTTTTGAAACTTAACTCTGAAATATTGCATGTGTTAATATAAAAAGTTACAAGACTTAAAACATTAAATTGCACATAATACAGAAAAAATCTGTTGAGAAAGAGTTAATTACAATATATTTAAAAAAATACTAAAACTATCAATAGAACTAAACTGAATTTCAAATAATAAATAGTTTTACAATTCTACAGTTCATAGCACAACAAAATAGAGTAACAATCTAACACAAACAGTCTCAAAAATATAATAAAAACAAATACTAAAATAACAAAGTACAATCAAACATAAAACAAAAGAAAGATCAAACTAAAAATCACCAATCATCATCTTCTACTTTCACATTCAAATTGTGCTGCTGATATGGAGTAAAGATAGGGTGAGTAGAAAACTGAACTGAGTGATCACCCTTCATGTATCTCACCATCACATCATCACAAGCACCATCATATTCAAACTTTTTCCAAATCAAATCATTAGTGTGAGCATTTATGTCCTCCATTTTTTCCATTCAATGATCTATTATTAAGACATCTCCATGTTGGATCATCATCTAGTCTAATAGTTCTTGAAGAGTTCACTAGAAGTGGGGGTCCTCGCTGTAGAAGGAATATCTCTGGACTTATTTCTAGACCTTCAATCAACATGAGATCCATATGTCTTTATATTGGCAGGTCTCATAGGTTTTAGAGGCTCAATCCTCTCTTCCTCAGATCTAAAATCAACTCCTACCTGTTCACAGAGCATGAAGATCAGGGCAGGGTGTGCTAATTCACCAGTGGTCTCTCCCAAAGCAAAAGATCTAGTGTTCATATAAATAATAGAGCCTACATTTACCCTCATCACTTGCTGGATACAGTACTTCAGGATGGCTCTATTCTTGGTCACCTCACTATGATGATTTGTTAGTATCATTCTTCCAGAAATAAAGTAGTGTCAGGCCTTAGACACTAAATTAAGCATAGAAAGAGAAAAGTTTACCTTAACTCCATGTTTCACTTTCCAGGTTCCTCTTCCATCAGTAAGAAAAGAAATAACCTCATCCAAGGCCTCATTCGTAGTAGCAAAAAATATATACTGGCAATAGTACACATCTTCTAGCTGATAAAATTCATTAACATTACTTCAAGTGAACACCTCTATTTTTCCACGAACAAAAATAAAATCATCAGAAGCCTCAGTAAAATTGGCGTAAAACTCCATCACTACACCAATAATAGCCCCGACAGTAAAATAATAGAATTTTTCCCACAGCCGAGCATTGATCAATCGCTCGACTTCTTCACCCGGAATTTTAAAACCAGAATCTTGAATTACTTTTTCATTTTCAAGTAGACTATTAAATCGAGCACTAGCCCTAAAGCTGACAAATTTTTGTTCATCATAATCTACTTTTCTTTTTCCTTTACTTGTTCTTGAGGCCATGGTAAATCCAAGAAAATTTGATAAAAATCCAAATAAATTCCTAAAATTCCAAAAATTACAATGTAAAATGCTTTAAACTTAAATCTACTAAGTAAGAGCTCTTCACCAAAGGATTCTCTCAAAATCTCTTAAGAAATTCCAAAATTTTAGATCTCAAAAATTTGAGATAAATCCTTGGTGAAAATCTAAAATTTTTACTTTAAAGTGTAGCTCTTACCTCGAGAAGATGAAATCTGAAGCTCCTTTGCCTTAAAATCTCCCAAATCTGAGCAAATGCGAGCCCTAGGTGCAAAAACCGGAGGCTGAAGGTGACTTAAAGGGTAAAAATGGCATTTTACTGTGTAAATTGTGATTTTTAAGGGGTTTAGGGAGCGTTGTCGGCGCCCATGTCAGCGTCGTCGACGCTAAAGGCCTAAAAATTCCATTTTTTTAATTTTTTCTCAAAGTTCAATTTCTTTTCAATTTTCTCCAAAGTCTTTTTAGAATTTTTAAACACAAATTTTTATCTAACAATAATTCACAAACAAACATTTTCTTGAACAATCATTTTCACAAACAACAAAAAACTATCATTTATATATGAAAATACACTTTTTACAAATACATTTTTCTAATCACACTTTTACACTCATATAACAAACTAAATTATAAATCAGCGTCGAAATCAAGTCACAACACTAAACACTAACACAAAACTATAGACTCAATCAAAGTTCATAACTCTAAAGCAAAGCAAACTAAATCAAATCCACATAATTACATTAAATACATAAATATTTTAAACTAGTAGAGAGATTAAATTCTTCAATTTGCCTCAACTTCAGTGCTTTCTCCTCCTCTAATATCTCTCATAGACTGGTAATGAACGTACAGATTGTAGAAGGGTCGGTATGGGAATTGATCAGTCGAATTTTCTTCGATCCATCTTTTTTCCTTGAACATTCAAATCAATCCTACTTCAATTGTTCCAGAATGATCAAAATTCTCTCTCATCCTCCAATCCAGGTGATAAAAAAGGTACTTAAGATCTCCTATTGCATTCATAATACTCTGAAGTTCTTTTAAACTTTCTTCAATTTCTTTTCTAAGGCAGATTAACTTCCAACTGTTGGTGGCATCAATGGCATTGAAGCATGTGATGAATGATCCTAGATAGTATCTAATGCTTCATTTTCATTCCCAACATAATTATCATCAATAGGAATCATGGGCTCCCAAGGTAATAAAACTTTTTCAACTTTTTTATGGAACTTAAGATTGACTGCAAAGTAGGAAAATTGTAGAAGGGTGCCCAAGTCCCTAAATTAGCCCATTCATAATAATACTCATAATACATTTAAAAATGATAGATCCTACATCAATGGGTTTTCCGTTTGAATGCAATAATTTAAAACTACACTTTCTTTGGTGACTCTACTAATCTTCATAGTAGGGCCTAATTTTGCAGAAATGAAGAAATGCCACTACTTCGATATTGGATTAAGTTACGAAGCAGAAAAACTAACATATCCATCATCTCGCATTTCCCAAATATCACTTTCATCCTTCAAAAAATTATAGACATCTTGCATCAAATCTCTCATTTGGATAAAATTTGCATAATGACAGATTGGAAAGTTTTCTATCATATACAACTCATTAATTCACGTTGGAGTTAATGGTACAGCCTTACCTTGTGCATAGACTACTCCTTGGGTAATTCCATGTAAGTTGGCAGAGAATTCTTTCACCACTAGTACAACAACTGCAGCGATAGTGTAGCACAAAACTTCCCATCATCTTTGTACAATAATTTTATTAATCAGAGAACTTGGATTAATCAATCCATGATTGATAAAGCCTCTTTCCTTGATCAATCTCTTCTTTGTAATAACTTTGTCTTATAATCTCTGCGCGTCAAAACTGATAATCTTTCTTTTATTAAAAACTCCATAACTAGAAGTATTTCTGGAATTGAAAGCCATGGAATTTGAAAATAGGGAGTTTCCAGCTGTCTAATGCAGTTATTAGGACTTTAAAAAACCTCTTGATAGTTATTACAGAGCAAAATCCCACCAAAATTTGTCTTGAACTGTCAAACTGCTATTCGGCGCTCCCGATGGCGCTGTCAGCGCTATGGTCAAGTTAGCGGGCGGTAGTGGCCAAAATCGTGACCTTTCATTTTTTGTTTAATTCAATTCCAAATTTTCCTCTAGTACCAATATTTGTCTTAATTTATATTATATACAATTATGTAGGATTATTATGTCCTAATATAAAACACTTATCGAACAAAATAGTAATATATATATATATATATAAATATATATATATATATATATATATATATATATATANATTTCCAATGTTAGGATCTTTAATAACAACTGTTTCATAATGATAGATTTTAATCACTTTAAATGGTCCTAACGATCTGGACCTCAGTTTTTTGGAATTAATCTTAATCTTGTATTATATAATAAAACTTCTTGTCCAAGTTTAAACTTCTTTTTAATAATCTTCTGATCATGTCATATGTTCATTTTCTCTTTATAGATTTTGGCATTATCATATGCTTCATTTCTATTCTCCTCAAGTTCATTGAGTTGCAATAATCTTTTCTCAACAACATCTTTTAGATTAAAATTAAATTTTTTAATAGCCCAAAATGCTTTGTGCTCCAATTCTACTTTTAAGTGGCATGTTTTTCCAAAAATAATTTTATATGGGGATATTCCTATAGGAGTCTTATAAGCAGTTATGTATGCCCATAATGCAGTATCTAATCTAGCAGAGCAATCCAATTTATAATGATTTATAGCTTTTTCTAAAATTCATTTAATTTTGTGATTTCATATCTCCGTTAGATTGCTAGTCTGAGGATAATAAGCAGTAGAGAATTTATGCATAATATCATATTTCTTAATCACTTTTTTGATTCTCTTATTCTTAAAATGATATCCTCGATCAATAATAACTACGCTCGGCATTCCATATCTTATAAAAATATTTTTAATTAAAAATTTAGAAACACTCCAAGCATCATATTTGGGTACATCAATTGCTTCAATCCATTTGGCATATAATCAACAACAAATAATATATATAAATTTCCAAATGAAGGCATAAATGGTCCTAAATAATAAAAACCACACACATCAAAAATTTTGACTTCTGTAGTGTAATTTAGAGGCATTTCATTTCTCCTAGAAATATTTCCTACTCGTTGACATTGATCGCATGTTCTAATATATTCATTAACATCTCTAAAAAGCGTAGGCCAAAAAAATCTGGCTTGCAAAATCTTATATACAGTTTTATTTGTTCCAAAATATCCTTCAAATTCAGAATCATGACATCTTTCAATTATCTGTTGAGTTTCTTTATAAGGCACACATCTTCTAATAATTAGATCTTTACATTGTTTATATAAATACTGGTCATCCCAAAAATAGAATTTTGAATCATAAATGAATTTCTTTAGTTGTGGATTTTTAATATCAGGTGGAAAGATATAACTCACAATAAAATTTACTATATCAGCATACCAAGGTATATTCATTTCATCAATACTATATAATTGTTCATCACGGAAATTTTCTAAAATTTCATTTGCAAAATTAGTTAATATTTCTCTTTCAAGTCTAGACAAATGTTCAACTATTTGATTATTATTTCCCTTTCTATCAACTAAGGTAAAATCAAACTCTTGCAAAAGAGCTATCCATCTAATTAATCTTGGTTTAGCATCCTTTTTTTGGCATCAAGTATTTAATAGTAGAATGATCTGTATGCACTATATTTTTATTTCTAATTAAGTAAGGTCTAAATTTATTAAAGGTAAAAATAATAGTTATAACTCTCTTTCAGTAGTAGTGTAGTTAATTTGAGCATCATTCAGAGTTTTACTAGCATAATATATTACTTAAAAACATTATTGTGCCTTTATCTTAAAACAGCCCCAATAGCATAATCACTAGCATCGCACATTATTTCAAATGGTTTTTCCAAGTCAGGTGGAACTATTATAGGTGCAGTGATTAATTTTTCTTTTAATAATTCAAATGCTTTTATGTATTTCTTATTAAAATCAAATTTTGTATCTTTTTCTAAAAGTTGGCATAATAACTTAGTTATTTTCAAAAAAATTTTTAGGTTGCGCCTGTAGAAACCAGCATGTCCTAGAAAGCTTCTTATCCCTCTAACATTAGTAGGAGGTGGTAATTTTTTAATAACTTAAATCTTTGTAAGATCTACTTGCATGCCATTTTTAGAAATTTTATGCCCAAGTACAATACCTCCTGCAACCATAAATTGACATTTTTCCCAATTTACTACTAAGTTGTTTCTTTCACATACTTTCAAAACTTTTTCTAAGTTATTTAAACATAATTCAAATAAAGTTTCGAATATAGAAAAATCATCCATAAACACTTCCATTCCATGTTCAATAAATTTGCTAAAAGTTAACATCATACATCTTTGAAATATTGCAGTTGCATTGCATAGTCCTAAAGGCATCCTATGAAAAGAAAATGTTCCATATGGGCTTGTAAATGTTGTTTTTTTTATCCTCTTAAGCAATTGAAATTTGATGATACCCGGTATATCCATCTAAACAGCAATAATATTTATTTCCAGTCAATATATCCAACTTTTAGTCTATAAAGGGTAAAGGAAACTGATATTTTCTCGTGGCTATATTTAATTTATTATAGTAAATACAAATTTGCCAACCAGTAGTTTATCTTATTAAAATTAATTCATTTTTCTCATTTTCTTTAACAGACACTCCTCCTTTCTTCGGAACACAGTGAATTGGACTTACTTAAGCACTGTCTGAAATATGATATATAATTTCAGCATCTAACCATTTTAAAATCTCTTTTTTAACAAATTCTTTCATTATTGGGTTTAATCTTCTCTGAGGATCAGCTTTAGGTTCATATTGTTTATCTAATAAAATTTTATGCATACAAATTGAAGGACTAATTCCTTTAATATCAGCTAAAGTCCAACCAAAAACATTTTTATACTTTTTCAAAATTTTTATCAAGTTTTGTTCATGAATCTTAGTTAACTCGGAAGATATAATAATAATCGGCAATATAGATGACTCTCCTAAAAATACATACTTTAAATGGGCAGGTAATATCTTTAATTCAAGTTCAGGTGGTTTAATACTTAAAGGGATAAGATTTTTACTATCATTTGCCAACAAGTCTAACGTTTCAAATTTGCCCTAAATATAATCCAAATCTTCTCTTTTAATTTCATCTTCATTCTAAAAAATTTCTCCTTGCTTAAATTTATCTTCGAATTCTTTCTTAAATTGTTTGTTACTTAGATAATCAGCTAGTTCCATCCTGAAACATTCATTATTTTTTTCTATTGCAGGACATTTCATAGCTTTTGCTACATTAAATTTTTCTTCTTGATCTTTAACTCTCATTATTAATTCTCCTTTGTGTACATCTATTATAGCTCTTCCTGTTGCAGGAAATAGTCTCCATAAAATAATAGGAATTTGTTTATCTTCCTCTATATCCAATACTATAAAGTCTACAGGAAAAATAAATGTATCCACTTTTTCTAGAACATTCTCTATAACTCATTTTGGATAAGTTATTGATCAGTCAGCTATCTGAAGAGTTACAGTAGTAGGGGAAATTTCTCCCAAATCTAAACATTTAAAAATTGATAAGGGCATAAGATTAATACTCGCTCCTAAATCACATAAAGCTTTTCCATAAAACTTTTAACCAATTGCACAAGGAATAGTAAAACTACCAGGATTTTTTAATTTTTCAGGAAGTTATTTCTGAATAATAGCACTACACTCTTCACTGAGTGCAATGGTCTCATGATCAGTAAACTTTCTTTTCTTATTTAGTACATCCTTCATAAATTTTGCATAACTTGGCATTTATTCCAAAGCTTTAATAAAAAGAATATTTATTGTTAACTTCTTAAGGATTTCCAAATATTTTGTAAATTATTTATCTTTATTCTTTTGCTTCAGTCTTTAAGGAAACGAAGGTAATGGTTTTTCTAAAAGAACTTGTGTTTGTTCATTTTCTTGTTGATCATTTTCCATTTCTTCCTTCTCTTCATCAACTCTAGTTTCTCTTTAGGTCCTTGTTTCAACTTCTTTTCCACTTCATAATTGAATAGCTTTACTTTGCTCCTTATTTTGATCTTTTAGATTAACTTCCACAGTACTCAGAAGAATTCCATAAGGTCTGTTATTGAATGCAGTAACAATATGTCCTAATTGATTTTTAATTTTCATAATAGCAGCCCCTTGATTCTGTATTTGATTTCATATGTTCAACATTACTTATTCCACTGTCAACTTCTTTTCCTTAACTTGTGGGTTAGGGTTAGAGTTAAATCCCGAAGAATAATAAGGTCAGAAATTAGGATTTCCTTGTTTGTTCAAATTTTCGAAGGTATTCACTGAGTTATTATAATTATTCCAACTAAAATTAGGGTTATTTTTCCATCCAGGGTTATAATAATAAGAATAAGGATTTTTATTTTGATTATTTATAGCATTTAAAGTTTCATAAGATGATTGAGTATCAATTATCTGCCCTAGTGATCTTTCCTCTAATACTGGGGGCATTTGAGAATAGTTCACTTCAATTTGATCAATCTTTTTTGATAAAATAGTAATTTGAGATGCTAAAATAGACATTACATCAAAATCATGAATACTAGCTACTCTCTAAGGATTTGCCTTTTTAGAGGGCCATTGAAATTTGTTAGTAGTCATTTCTTCGATTAAAGAGTATGCTTCATCAAAAGGTTTTAACATTAGTGATCCACCTACAGCAGCATCTATAATAGATCTAAGTGATCTCACTAATCCATTGTAAAATATTTGAATTATTAACCAATCTGGTAAAACATGGTGTGAAAATTTTTAAAGAAGATCTTTAAATCTTTCACAAGCTTCATGTATCGATTCCCCTTCAAAGTGACAAAAAGATGTAATATCATTTCTAAGCTTAGCGGTTTTTTAGGGTGGAAAATATTTAGCACTCTCCCAAATTTCTGATAGATCCAAATGCTAATGAACTTAACCAAGCATTGGCCTTATCCCTTAATGAAAAAGGAAAAGTCTAAGCCTAACAACATCATTTTACACTCCGTCATATTTAAAAGTAGCACAAATTTCAAAAAAACTAGCAAGATGTAAGTTAGGATCTTCAGTGGGTGTTCCTGCAAATTGATTATTTGGTATCATTTAGATAATAGCAGGTTTAAGCTCAAATGAATTAGTAGAAACTTCAGGGTCTTAAATAGTCAAGTGAAGTTCATCTGCTATCGGATTAGCATAATCTTTTAAAAGTCTTTGTCGATTTTCATTTATTTGATTATATAAATTATTCATCATTTTTTAAAAAGTTTTCACATTCTTTTTATTATTTTCAAAATTTTCTAATAGTACGTTCTATATCTGAATCGTAAGGTACTAAACCTTCATATCCAATATTTCGCATAAACAAATATGATAAGCAAAGAAAAATTTCTAAAAAAAATACTCTTAAATATATAGTTTTTTATTTTTATATTTTTTATTTTATAATAACTTTTTTTATATTTTGTATATTTTATCTCTAAATTTCCTAATTTACCAAATCTATTTAATTTACAGTTACCTTTCCCGATAACGGTACCAAAAAACTTGATCCCGGTAAAATATAGTTGTATAAAATTTATATAAGTTTGACTCCTCTCTGTAACAGTGCCAAAAGCTTGATGCAATATTTATTATTAAGATATTTAAGTAATTACTATTGGGATTCTACGCAAGTATATGTATCATTATCAAGTAATAAACGACTTTCTATTTAAGCCCTAAATATCGATCCCGTAGGGAAGGTTTAAATTTGAAATGATAAATTAACTAAAAAATTCACAGAAATAGAAAAATATTACTGTCATTAATTTTGAATATGTAAGATGCAATTAAAACTAAATTATTTAACTACTAGCAAAAACTGAAATGCAAAGTTTAAACAGTAGCTATTAAACTATTAAGCTATCTTTATGTAATGAAAATTTCTAATGTGAAAAAACATCTTTCCCACTACAATGAGATTATGGTAAAATGAGATGAGATAAATGGTATTAATATGTACTGTGCTAAATATGAGCAGTTTTAATTCTCTAACCTAATACAGTGTTATAGAAAATCGTGGGCTAATTCTAGGTTTAGTCCCTAAATCCATGGCTAGGCTAGGAGTATACTGGCTCCCACTCCAAAGCTCCCACTTCCCTTCAGCTGAAGGCTAACCGTTGCTTTAGTTTTTAAACACTAAGACGGAATTGGGGATTTTAGTCTGTGACCCTAAAATCTCCAATTCTACACCCAATCAATGTATATTTCTCTATTTATTTGCACTTAATTCCATGAACGAAATACTCCTACATGGAATCAAATGTGATCCTCACTCTGTTGTAGAACTCATACTCCATTTCCTGGATCATATGTTTCACAACATATAAACAAATTTCTCCTTCATGAAATCAAATGTGACCCTCACTCTGTTGTAGAACTCATACTCCATTTCCCGGATCATATGTTTCACAATATATTTTAATTGTTATAGAACTCATACTCCATTTCCCGGATCATATGTTTCACAACATATTTTAACAATTCAATTGGCCAGATTGAAAATTAAATTAAGTTTGGAGTTGAAAAATCATCATAATTTATTTTATATTTTAATATTGGCACACCCATATTATCTCTTCATTTTATCATATCTCAGAGTAGGGAGAAAGATAAAGAAAAGTACTCACTTCATGAGAAAGATGCAAAAAAACACAAATTTCATATATAAAAAAAGTTCATACAACACTAATAAACAAATAACACTTATCTGAAGCTCTTTCTCGAAGCAAATCCTTTGTAGTCTCTCCTAGAAAATGTAGGAAGAAGAAATTTTTCACTTTTCTTCTTCTCCAACACACTTATAGAAGAATTCACACTTAATCTCACCACAAAACTCTAAACTCTTAAATATAAATCACTAATAGACTCTTGAATGGTGGTAGAATGAAGATGGAAAAAGTGTATGGAGGCAAGGTGTGGCGAAAATGATCAAGTCGAAATGAAGATGAGCGCCTTTTCAGATCAATTTTGACCCAAACTATCCTAGAGTCGATTCTCCAATAGGTGCATCCAAAACCCCTTCAAAAAGCGTCCAAATTCATTGAATCTTCTAAAAACAGGGTTTGAACCAACATTGGCGCCGTCGGCACCCATTCTGGTGTCATCGACACCCATTCTGGTGTCGTCGGCGCCAGTGTCCCGTATTTAATTTTGCTGCTCTCTGTCAAATGGCGTCATCTGTGGTGAGTAAAATCCATCAGCTGTTTTGTAATTTTGCACTTTTGACACTGCTTTTAGCATCATCGGTGCTAAGTATTTCTTCAAAAATGTCATTTTAACTCCAAATTCCATCATTTTGCTTCATTTTTGCTTCAAGTTCTAAAAATCAACAACCTGTAAGAAAACATAAAAATATTTTCTATTAAAGTGCAATATCACCAAAAATGAGTATAAAATATGGGTTAAAAATGCATATATTTTTGGTGTATCAATCCCTTACAACATAGGGTTTCAGTCTATGACCATTGACTTTAAATACTTTCTCAATTTTAGGATATTTGATATCCACAGCTCCATAAGGATAGACTTTCACACAACAAATGACCACCTGGACTTAAGTTTGCTTGAAAATAATCTTAACCTTGCATTATATAGCCAAACTTGTTGCCCTGGCTGAAAATCTTTAGTATGAATCCTTCGATCATGTCACATCTTCATCTTTTCTTTGTAAATCTTAGCACTCTCATAAGACTCATTATTTATCTCTTCAATCTCATTTAATTATAATAATCTTTTCTTACCAGCATCTTTCAAATTATAATTGAACTCTTTAATCGACCAATATGCTTTATGCTCAAGTTCAACTAGTAAATGACAAGCTTTCTCAAATATTAACTTATATAGGGACATTCCTATATTAGTTTTGTATGTAGTCATATAAGCCCACAAAGCTTAGTCAAGTTTGACTGACCAATCTAGTTTTTTTTATTCACATAATTTCCAATATTTTTTTAATTTACCTATTAGATAATTCAGCCAAACCACTTGTTTAAGGATGATAAGCATTAACAATTCTATGGTTTATATGATATTTATTTAATAATTTCTTCATTATGGAATTTTTGAAATGACTTCCCCATCATTTATGAAAATGCTCAGCATCCCAAATCTACAAAATATGTTCATTTTCAAAAATTTTGCAGAACTTTGTGCATCACATTGAGGTAAAGCAACAGCTTCTATCTATTTGGATGCATAATCCACTGCAAACAGTATATATAAATTTCCAAAAAAATGGCATAAATGGACTCATTAAATCTAATCCCCTAGCATCAAATATTTCAACTTCTAACATATAATTGAGGGGCATCTCATTTCTCCTAGAAATATTTCTACTCGTTGACATTTATCATAAGTTTTGATATAAGCATTAACATCTCTAAAGATTGTAGGCCAATGAAATTTAGATTGTGAAACTTTTTATGTTGTTTTATCAACAACAAAATGTCTCCAAAAATTAGAATTATGACATTTTTTTATAATTTCATAAATTCCTTCCAAAGGTACACATCTTCGAATAATCAGATCATTTCCTTATTTATATAAAAATGGGTCATCCCAAAAATTAGTCTAGGCTTCAGATATAAACTTTCTCTTCTATTGGTATGTCATTCCGTAGGTTATAATATCAGTTATAAGAAAGTTCACAATGTCGGCATACCACAAAACACGCCACTCATTAATATTGAATAGCTTTTCATTTGAAAAATGTTCATTAATTTCTTTTTCAAAACATCAAGTCTGGACAAATGATCATCATTTTGATTTTTAGCCCTCTTCTGATCTATTATTTCAAAATTAAATTCTTGTAAAAGAAGAATCCATCTTATAATTCTTGGTTTAGTATCCTTCTTTTTCTTCTAGTACTTAATAGCAGAATGATCTGTATGCACAACGCAATGAGTTTCAATTAAATATGATCTAAATTTATCAAAGGCATATACTATTGCTAATAACTCTTTTTCAGTTGTTGTATATTAATTTTAGTTTTATTAAGAGTTTTACTAGCATAGTAAATAACTTTGAAAATTTTATCATATCTGGGTTTCGTTAATAGTTTTATTAGAATAGTAAATTACCTTCAAAAATTTTTCATATATTTGTCCTAAAACAACTCCAATAGCATAATCACTAGCATCACACATCAGTTCAAAAGGTTTTCCCTAGACTAGTGGAGCTATAATTGGTGTGGTGATTAATTTTTCTTTTAATAACTCAAAAGCTTTGAGGCACTCTTCATCAAAATTAAAAATTGCATCTTTCTTCAATAAATGGCATAAAGGCTCAGCAATTTTTGAAAAGTCTTTAATATACCATCTGTAAAACCTAGCATGTCATAAAAAACACCTAATTTTCGTTACATTTATTGGATAAGGTAAATTAGCGATCACTTGAATTTTAGCAGGATCTACTTCCATATCATTTTTTGATACTTGATCTCCTAATACAATTCTTACGGCTACCATAAATTGGCATTTTCCCAATTAAAGACTAAATTTGTTTCTTCACAGCGCTTAAGAACTTTTGATAAATGTTCTAAACATGAGTCAAATGAAGTTTCAAAGACAGAAAAATCATCTATAAACACTTGAATCCCTTTTTCAATTAAATCACAAAAAATTATCATCATACATCTTTGAAATGTAGCAGAGGCATTACATAAACCAAAGGGCATTCTTCTAAAACCAAATGTACTATAAGGACTTGTAAAAGTTGTTTTCTCTTGATCCTTGGAAGTTATTTAAATTTGGTGATAACTAGTATATCCATCCACAAAATAAAAGTATTTATGCCCAGCTAGTCTATCCAGCATTTGATCTAGAAAGGGTAGTGGAATGTGACAAGATTTAATTTTCTATAATCAATACATATTCGCCACCTTGTGGCTTATCTAGTTAGTATTAAATCATTATGTTCATTCACAGTTACAGAACGCAGTGAATAGGACTAACCCATGCACTATCTGAAATAGGGTAGATAATTCCAACATCTAACCACTTTAAATTTCTTTCTTTACAACTTCTTTCATAACAGGATTCAATCTCTTTTGAGGATCAGCCCTGGGTATGCAGTTCTCTTCCATATGAATTCTATGAATACAAATTGAAGGACTGATTCCTTTAATATCAACTATTGCCCATTCAAAGGTTTCTTAAATTTTTTCAAAATTTTATCAGTATTTCTTCTTCTTCCATCATTAACTTTGAGGAAATTATAACTGGTAAAGTAGAGTAATCACTTATAAAGGCATATTTTTAATGATCAGGAAGTAACTTCAACTAAAGTTTGGGAGGTTTTTCTATTGATAGACAAAATGATTTATCTTTTTCTATCGCATCCAAAATTTCAAAAGTTTCTCAAACATAGTTTGAATCTTCCAAGAAAAGATTTTCACATTGATCTAATTCCTCTTCTTGCTAGTGTTCCAAATCTTTTACTTCAATTTTTTCTTCATAATTAGTTTGGAAATGGCTTCAATCAGATACCTTATAGCATTCATTCTATAGAATTCATCATCTTTACCTTTTGCAGAATATTTCTTTGATCTTGAAATGTTAAAAGTAACAGTTTGATCATTGACGCGCATAGTTAATCAGCGTTTCTACACATCTATCATTACTCTTCCTGTGGCTAGGAAAGGTCTCCCCAAAATGATGGGTATCTCTTTATCTTCCTCCATATCTAACAGAATAAAATCAACAGGAAAGACAAATTGATCCACTTTTATTAGGACATATTCTATAAATCCTTTAAGGTATGTTATTCAACGATCTGCTAACTACAGAGTTATAATGGTAGGAATTATTTCTCCTAATCCCAATCTTTTAAATATTGATAATGGCATAAGGTTAATGCTTAAACCTAAATCACATAAAGTTTTCCCATAAAATATGTCTCCTATTGCACAAGGAATTGTAAAGCTACTAGGATCTTTAAGCTTTTAAGACTGCACTCCTCACTAAGTGCGACAGTCTCATTATCTTCAAACTTTTTTTCCTATTGAGAATATCCTTCATAAACTTTACATAGCTTGGCATTTTTTCTAAGGCTTCAACAAATTGAATATTAATTGTAAGCTTCTTAAAAATTTCCAGAAATTTTGAAAATTACTTATCCACCTTCTGTTGACAAGTCTCTGATGAAATGAAGGTGGTGGTTTTTCCAAATCAATTTTCAGCAGAGAAATAGGTCTTTCAGAATTTTTTGGAGCGTCCTCTTTTGATTCTTCAATATCTTCTCTCTCTACTTCAATTTCTTTTTGAACCCTACATTCCAACTCTCTTCTGCTTCTAAGTTGAACGGCTTTACTTGCTCTTTATTCTGATCTTTCATATTTATTTCAGTATTACTAGGAGGTGTTCCTTCGGATCTATTACTTAATGAATTTGCGGTTTGTCCAAGTTGATTCTCAATATTTCTAATTGTAGCTCCTTGACTTTGTAACTGATTTCCCCTTGTAACACCACTTCTTCTATAAACAACTTCTTCTCCTTAAATTATGGATTACTGTTAAAATCTGGAGGATACGTAAATTTATAATTATTATTCCCTTGGTTGTTCCAATTTCCCAATGAGTTTACTTGATTGTTTCCCCATTGTTAATTATTACCATCCGTAGTATTATTCCAATTGAAGATGTGATGGTTCTTCCAACTTGGGTTATAATAATTTGAATATGGGTTATTCTACTTGTTATTTATGGCATTAAAAGTTTCTAATGATGCTTGAGAATCTATCATTTGGCCTAATGAATTCTCTTTAATCATAGAAATTGGTTGAGAAAAATTCATTCCAAATTGGTCTAACTTCCTTGAAATTGCAGTAACTTGTTAATATAGTAAATGCATCAGATTCATGAATATTGGCTACTTTCTTAGGATTTACCCTCTCAGAAATCCACTGAAAATTATTGGTAGCCATTTCTTCAATTAAAGCATAAGCATCATGAAATGGTTTTTACATCAATGAACCATCAACAGCAGCATCAATAATAGATCTAAGAGATCCAGCTAATCCATTATAAAAATTTAGAATTATTAACTCTAATCAGGTATAACATGGTGTGGACAATTTCTTAAGAGTTATTTAAATCATTCCCATGCTTCATAAATAGATTATGCTGCAAACTGATTAAAAGATGAATATAATTTCTAAGCTTTGCACTTTTTTATGGTGAAAAGTATTTAGCAAGGAATTTTTTTTGCTAAATCACCTCAAGTTCTAATAGACCCAGGTGCTAACAAAAGTAACCACATCTTAGCTTTATCCATTAGTGATAAAGGAAAAAACCAAAGTTTTATGATATCATCTGATAAACCATCATATTTAAATGTTGCACACAATTCTAAAAAATTGGCAAGATGTAAATTTGGATCTTCAGTTGGTGATCCCCAATAATTATTTGACACCATTTGGATAATAGCAGGTTTAAGTTCAAATCAATCAGCAACAACAGTATGTTTTTGAATACTACAATGAAGTTCATCTACCGTAGGATTGGCATAATCTCATATAGGTCTAAATTCTTGATGAATTTTAGCATTTTGATCATTATATATATATATATATATA
>JXCR01148020.1:98108-108561 GCA_002079205.1 Phalaenopsis hybrid cultivar
TATATATATATATATATATATATATATATATAGGGATACTACACATGTATATGTATCGTTATCAAATAATATAGGACTTTTTTATTAAGCCTCGATTATCGAACCCATAAGGAGTGTTCACAATATGCATATCTAAATAACAAAATTTCTATTTCAAAAAGACAAATACTTAAACTATAGATATTTTTACAGTAATTAAAATTAAATTCTTTTTGGTATTTTTTATATTTTGACGAAACAGAAACAACTTTTAAATATAACTTGATTTTTTGTAAAATAAAAGCACTGAATATAAAATATCTTTCTCCTTATCATGAATCAATAATGGCTATAAGAATTTTGTTGTGGAAGTATTTAATTTGTGTTGTGCCAAATAGGAGCAATATTATTTTTTACCCTTACTAGAGATGCTATAAAAGAAATCAGCTAATCTAAATTTTGAATAGTTCTGAAGATTGGCTAGGCAGGGAACATACTAGCTCTCACTCTAGAGTTCCCTTGATTCTCTGCACCTGGGGGTTAACATCTTGTATCAGAACCTAAAACAATAAACCATGTTGGGGGCTTTAGCCTGTCACTCTAAAGTCCTCTAACTCTACACACTTTAAAGATTATTTTCCTATTTATTTGCAATAAATCACATGAATTGCATTCTCAATCATACAACCTCATGTTATTCTTTCCAATTCTTGACTGAGCAATACCAGCCTAGTTCTTACAATTTCTCACAACAAATTTTAACATCTAGATGGGCCACATATATAAGTAAATGAAGTACATGGAATTAAATCATCACAACTTCTTTCAACATTAAAGATTAATACTCTCCACAACTTCCATCCAACACTTTAATTACTTATCATTTTAAGGAGAAAGATAAAGAAAACTACTCAGAATCCATGGAGAAAATAAAACCACAATTTAGTTTAAAAGGAGAAATAATTTTCAAACCAACAAGAAGTCTCAATTAAAAAAAAAGTAATTTAAAAACAAAATAAAAACTTATCTCAAATCCTCAACCAAACTCTTGAAGTTCCTTTGAATATCTTCTCTCTTACAACACTCTTAACTCTCACAATAAAACTAAAAACAAAAAGGATAAAGTAAATTTGTGATGCCTGAAAAATCTCTCAAATTTTTTTCCACGAACTATTTCAAGAACTTCTTAGGACTCCCCCCATTTTTCTCTCAACTTCGTTCTTTTATAATTTTCCAAGAGGTACATTGGTATCTCTTCAAAATATGTCCTGATTCGATGTATTTTCCAAGGGATGCCTCCTTTCACAAGTCTTTTAACCATAATTTAATTTCTAGTGGTCATAACCACCCTCTTTAGCCAATAGGTGCCTCAAATGTCCCTTCAAATTTCAACAAAATGAATTAACCCGTCAAATAACTGCCTCTGGTGCTTAAAAACGGGGCCTCTGGCGCTTAGGCGCCAAAATACTTTTGCACTATTTTTGTATTTTTGCTCTAAATTTGATCCTTTTTACTCCTTTTAACATTTTTCACCTTTTTACTTGCACCTAAAAGAAAAACACACAAATACCTTCCATTAAAGCGTAATATCTCAAAAATAGGTATAAAAATGTGTCTTAAAACACTATATATTTTAGATGTATCAAAATCCCACAAATCTAAAATGATACTTATCCTCAAGTGACACTTCAATCTTTAAAAACTAAATAACTATGATATGTATATGAGTTCCTTTATGAGTTACTAAAATTTAGATTTAGAAATATAGCAATCCAATTTAGAAAAAATATTTAGTAAATGAGACCAACTTAAAGTTTAGAAATTTTAATGTTAAGAAATATGAAAATATGAGTTCCTATCTAATTCAAAGATATTATAGATTTTCCAAATATAGAATTTAGTCCTTTTAGTATCTATACTTAAAAAAAGTTTATTAAGAATAATTTTACTTACTACATTATATCCTTAAGCTTAAGAGGTTCTCAAGTCTTATACTTTAAAAAGATCAAATGTGGAACGAATTTTTGATTAGGCACTAATCCTCAAGCTTCTCCTCCCTTTTTTTTTATTTTTCTTTTTTCCTTTTCTTTCTCTTTATCTTTTCCTTTTTCTTTTTCTTTTTTCCTTTTTAAGAAAGGATTACTATATCTGGATAGACCTGTAATAGTTTTGAATTTCCCTTCTCCTTTCCTAAAACAAAGTCCTGATATAAATCTTTTACTTATAAATAAAATAAAAGTTTTAAAAATTATTTTTAATAAAAGAACTTTAAGTATTAAAAATAAAAATTTAAATTTCTAAATTTTTTTAAAAATACAATTTTGTTTACTAAAGATAGTTACACTATATTTAACATTTTTTACATTAAAAAATTTTTAACTGAAAGTTTTTCTTCATTACTATGAATTTTAACTAAATTTTCTTACTCATTTCTATAATCAAATTTTATTTCCCTAATATAAATTCATACACATGGTCATTTTTTCTTTTCAAATCAAATTCACTTGTAACAAATTTGAGAACAAATACAATTCAAGCTTTGAAAATATCTTTCACCCCCCCCCCNTTATTCAGTTTAGTAGCAGATACATATAAGTAGGAATAAAAATTAAAATAACATACTTACAGGAATTTTTATACCCTAATTATTTCCAGTATAAAATTAAAATCTGGAATAAAACTAATTTTTTATGAGTTTTCTATCATTTTAATTTTAATTCAATATGTAGAGTTTCATTAGACTTCTAAGTAGTGGTACAAACATAAAAATAAACAAACACACTAACTTTTAATTCACAGTCTAAACATAAAAACAAACACACTAACAAGATAAAAGAAAAATACAGCATAGCAATTTTCTGAAATTAAAGTTTAAAATTAAAGCTAGCAAGATTTTTAACATTTCAAAAAACATAGAAATAAGTTCAATCCTTACTAACTAAAACACATTACTCAACACACTATAACAATTACTACCCTAGAGTTTACAACAAAACACTAACAAAACATAAACATCACAATAACAATTAAATAAAAAAATCCAACACATCACATAGTCCAAACAAGTACACAAATTCAAATGTCTCAAGTTCACACCATGTAGTCTATCACATATTACAAATATAAAAATAACTTAGTCCTCCTCTTCATCATCATCATTAGTGTCACTGCTATGCTAAAATGTTGCAGACTAATAATCAGGATACTTTGGATATGAAGGGAGTTCCACTCCTTGGTTACCCCTAATAAGGCTTTCCAAAGATGAGTGAAATTTCTACTCATAATTACTATGTCTTCTGACATATTCATCAATATGATCTACAACAGAACCTGTAGTAGTAGTAGCTGTAGTGGCAGAACTGATGATAAGTGAATGTTAAATTCATATCATCCTCACATGATGTCAAACAACAGAACCATTAACATTGCACCCCTAAAAGTAAAAATTACATAATTAGTTATTAATATTACTATAACAAATTAATTCTACCGCGCTGTTCATCGTGCGTTCATGTTTGTTGCATGCAATCCGGCCATCGTTGTCTATCGTGGCTGTAGTGTGGAGTCTTTTATTTGTCTATTGTCATATAGCCTCTCTCTTTGAATAAGTCTCTCTCTGATCAAGTTAAAGATCTAAAGAGAGAAGAGATTAGAGGGATAAGGTATACAATAATGGGGATAAATAAAAGAAACTCAAGGTAAGACTAAAGAAACTTCAGAGATGTACTCATGAAGAGGACATGATTAAATTTAACCCACAACCAGAGATTCAGGTTGTTGTACACGCCCTGGGGTTCACTTCTTCCTATAAGAGCAAACCCCTATAATTAATTACATCTTAAACACACAAAAATGCTTAATAAAACTCCAAATTAAATTTGTAACTAGTCCTCAGAAAGTTTTTATGTCGTTATTTTCAAAGATGCGGTTTTAAAGTCATATCATAAGGATAGCTGACGCTTGTTGCTTTTGAAGAATTCTATAAAGATCTCATATTATCCTATGGTTTTGTGTTGTTGCCAATAGTTTAATTGAGGTACATCATTTTCAGATTTTATGTAATTTAAATGATCGTCCATGAAAAGTAAAGTTAGCACACCTTAATAACATGTAAAGTAATTTTAGGGTGATGTCTTCCTTTTGTCTTTAGCAGCCCTACAAAACAGGATTAACATATGAACTTTTTTAATTTGATGAATTGGTTGTTTTTTTAGGACAACCCGGTCAAGATGTCCATGGCTTTTAATCATCCCAAGGTTGTGGGGTTCCATGATCTACTTATTTAGGAGATACGGTCAAACCCACTCCGACCGAAAGATTCCTGTCAACAATCATGGGTTGCGTCATCCAAGAGACCTTCATAGATCTGGGTGGCAGGATTAAAGTTAAGTTCAGAGATATTGGTTTATTTGGGTTTCATTTATGTCTTAATGTCTTTCTTTAGATTTTAGGGGTTGAAATTTTTAGGTTTCTTAAGACTCAATATGCGATTAAATTTTTGTAATTTTGTGTTTTATTTTTTATGTTTGGAATGACCCCGTCAAGATCACATGGTTTTGTCTTCATGGGGTAATTATGATTTGCAATTTGATTAGTCACAAGTGACTAGAAGACACGTTGTTAAGAGTCATTGATCGCCTTCCCAAATCAAGTTGCATTTATGGTTAAATTTCAAGTTTTACTGATTTTTAGGGTGGATTTTATGTCGTGTCTTTTATGTTTGTTTGTAACATGGCCCAAATTACCTTTACCTAATGTTAAATGTGTTTTTATTCTCATATGAGAAGTCAAACACAACTTAACGTCAAGTCATCTAAGTCTGAGTTGAGCTCAGATTAGCCCGAGTTAAGTCGAGCTGAACTGAAGTGAGTTTCAAGCCAACCCGAGTTAACTCGGGTTCACCTTAGGTCAACTTTAAATTGGTCAAAGTTTAGCATGATTGTCTTAGATTAGATTGGTTTGGCTGAGGCCAAGCTAAACCTAATTGATTTGGACTAACTGGGGGCCGAGTTGAGTTGTCCAAATAGGGGTGAGTTAACTTTTAGTTAACCTAAGTTAATCTGGGTTGAATCAAGTTAAGCCTCATGAGTTGGGTCAAATTTAACTTGAGCTAAACTTGGATGAAGTCTTTGTTAATTTATCTATGATTCATCCTTTAATCAAATTAAGTCCAAGTTAAGTTATTCTTAAGTTGATCTTTAATTAAACTCAGTTCAAGTCAAGCTTAAGTTAGGTTTGAAGTTATGTTTCTGATCAGGTTGATCTGAGCTAAGTCAAATTGACCTGAGGTAATTGAGTTGGTTTAGGTTAGCCTGAGTTAGCTGAAGTTGACCCACCGGTCTATGTGTATGTGGCCTGCCCAGTGAATTAGTTAAAATGGGTTAACCTGAGTTAGGTCGACTTAACGCGGTCTTTTCAGTTGATTTAGGTAAGCCCAAGTTAGGTCAGGTTGACCTAGTGATTTTAGTTGACTTGGGTTAACTTGACTTATGTTGGGTAGACTTGGTGGTATAAGTTGATTTAGGTTTACCTAAGTTTGGCCGGGTTGACCCGGTGATTAAATTGATTTGTGTTATCCCGAGTTTTGTTGGGTTGATCATGATTTAGTTGAATTGGGTTAACTTGAGTTATGTCAGGTTGATCCTGTAATTTTAGTTGATTTGGGTTAACCTGAGTTAGGTTGGTTTGACTCGGTGATTTTAGTTGACTAGGGTTAACCTTAGTAAGGTTGGGTTGAACTGGTGCTTTTAGTTGACTTCGGTTCACCCAAGATAACTTAGGTTGACCCGGTGATTGATACGCCTAAAAATGACTACTTTTTTATATATATTTTATGCTAAATTTTAATGAATTTTAATGATATTACACTTTAAAGGAAGGTATTTTGCATATTTTTGGTTTTAGGGACAAGAAATGGAGTTTTGGAGAAAAAGAAGCAAAAACGGTATAATTTGGAGCGAAAATGAGCAAGAAAGAAAATTTATCCTAGCACATTTTGATATGTCTTTCTATACTTAATCTCATTTACACCTCTTACACATTTTTGAATGAAACTACACTTTAAAGAAAGGTTTTTTTCATGCTTATTTTATAGGTCTATCTACTAGGAACGAAATGCACCTAATGGGCCGAAATGGAGCTAAACGGAGCCAAACGGAGCAAAACAGTGGAGCTACAACAGACTGCTGCCGAAGGCGTCTATACTGGTACTAACGGGGCCCGAGTTCAAAGAAGTGACAAAAAGTGGCGCCGACATCGCCCAGACCGACGTTGACAGCGCCTGGGACGGTTAAGGACCAATTTTTAGCAGATTTTGATTTTCTAGAAAGCTCCCAAGTGATTCAAACACCCCATGAAGTGATTCAATGCATCTAGACACTTGGAGAAGGCTCTTGAATGAAGAGACATGTCTTTTGGATGAATAGATTTGTCTCTTTGGAAAATGAAGGGAATTGGTGTCTCTTTAAAAAAAGAGGGTCGGCACCTCTCATGGTGTGGGGGTTTGTGTGTGTGTGTGCGTGTGTGTGTGTGTGCGTGTGTGTGTGAGAGAGAGAGAGAGAGCACATGCATGATTGTGTGTGAGTGTGTTTTAGAGTAAATTATTATTACTGGAGAGGATTTTCTTGAAGATTTGTAAGAGGAGAAGGAATGTGAGAGGTTTCTTCTTTAATACACTTCTAAGAGAGAATTTAGTGTTGATTGTAAAGAGAGAAAGCGCTATAAGGGAACTTCAAGGGATTTGCTTGAGGAAGAGTTTAAGATAAGTTGTGTTCTTTCATTTTTTTTATTTTGTAAACTTATTTATATATATATATATATATATATATATATATATATATANACTTCTGTCCCACACTTGGCTATGAGTGGAACTGATCATGGACCCTTGCTTATTCAAATATCTTCCTCCTCTTCTAAAACTAAAGCCAAATTCAGATATCTTAATATGTGGTCCATGCATGGGGATTTTCTCAATCAAGTTTCAATGGCTTGGACTGATGTTCATCATCACATCCCTGGTATAAAGCTTTGGCATTTACATAAAAAAGTTAGTAAACACCTCTCAAATTAGAATTGGGAGGTGGTGGGGAACATTTATAAAAAAGTCCTTGAAGCTGAACAAAATGTTTTACAATTAGAACAGCTCTTATCCTCTGGTATAGGGTTTGAAATGGATCTTCAATCTGCTAATGAACATCTGCTGGATAAAATCAACATGCAAGAGGCTTTCTATGCTCAAAAAGCAAACAGAATTAAGTTTTGTGGATGAGATAGGAACTCTAAATATTATCATGCTTGCATCAACTATAGGAGGAACTGCAACACAATTCACAAAATCCTTTCTCAGGAGGGTCACTGGATTTCCAATGCTGATGGCATAACTGATGATGTTGTTCAATATTTTCAAAATATTTTCAGACAAACTCAATCCTCTCAACCAGCCATTAAAGATTCATTGTTTGATAAGGAAAGGGAATTCATCAAAAGCCTATCTCTCACTGATATTCCTGATGAAAGGGAAATTTAGGAAGCTCTAAACTCTATTGACAGAACAAAAGTTGCTGGTCCTGATGGCTTCACTGCTGATTTTTATAAAAAGGTCTAGCTTATTGTGAAGGGTGAGGTCATTGCTACTGTCCAAAGCTTTTTCTGGGGGGCTGATCTCCTCATCTACTATTATCTTGGTTCCCAAGGACAAAACTCCTCACAAATGGGAAAATTTCAGACCCATAAGCCTCACTTCTATTATATCTAAGATAATCAGCAAAGTACTGGTTCATAGATTACAACCTCACTTAAATCAGCTTATCTGCAGGAATTAGTCAGCCTTCATCAAGGATAGAAGTATTGTTGATAATGTGCTCTTGGCCCAAAAGTTGGTTTTGGATTTGGATAGAATCACTAAGGTGGCAACTTATTTTTCAAATTGGATATCAAAAAGACATATGACACTATCAGTTGGAAGTTCATTGCTAGAGGTTTCTCCCCCTCCTTTATCTCTCTAATCAATAGATGACTGACAAATAACTTCCACTCTATCTTCATCAATGGATCTTCCCATGGTTTCTTCAGTGCATCTAGAGGTATAAAACAAGGTGAACCCCTTTCGCCTACCATATTTATTTTAGTTTTTGATTACTTATCCAGAAGCTTGAATGAGCTGGAATCCATGAAACCCCACTCCCTTTATAGCCACAGATCTTCCACCTTAATCAACCACTTGGCTTTTGCTGATGACATCATTATCTTTTCAAAAGCTTCCAAAACTGCTGTTAGATTATTCATGTAGTGCTTGGAGAGCTTTCAAGATGCCTCTGGTATGAAGTTAAATAAGCAGAAGTGCATCTCCATTTTCAGTAAACAATGCAAAAGTGAATTAAAGACCTTGGTTTTTTATTTCACTAGCTTCACAAATAGTCATCTTTCAGTGACATATCTAGGGGCACTTCTTATCAAAGGTAGAACTAAAAACATTCAATTTGATCACATATCAGAAAAGATTCAAAGAAAATTACAAGCATGGGAGAATTCATTTTTATCCAATGAGGGTAGGATAACACTCCTGAAAAGTGCTCTATCTGCTATTTCATCCTATCTTCTGCAAATGAACATATTGAAAGAGTTTTCTCAGAGATTATTAGAAGGAATTTTCAATAGATTTCTATGGGCTGGTCAAAGGAAACAAAAACACTGGACAAATTGGGCTAAGGTGTGTAAACCCTTTGAGGAAGGTGGGTTAGGCTTGAAGTCCTTCCCCCAAATTATGCACACTAATCTCTGCAAACACTGGTTCAGATTTAGATCTCAGTCCTCCCTTTGGGTTGAATTTCTATGAGGAAAATATTGCAAGCATCAACACGGGGATTCCCCCATTTGGAAAAAGGTTGTTACAGATTAGGGAGGAAGCTGAACAAATATATGTCTTGGAGATTGGTGAGGGTTTGGTAAACATCTGGTGGGATAATCGGTCTTTGAAAGGTAGCCTTCTTCATGATCAAAATGTTCCAGCCCCTCCAATGCTTGTGAAAGATCTTTGGGAACATGATAAGTGGAATCTTACTCCAATTCTTCCTTTTTGCAGCCCTTCTCAAATCTCCAATATTCTGAAACTTTATGTAAAACCTGGAGTGAAGGACAGAATTGCTATCAAAAAGAACTTAATATCTTCTCAGCCTCCCCAACTGGTGGTGTATTGGGGTCATACAATCTGGAATAAATTTCTCACTCCCNTTTGCTGATCAAGATGCAGGGAGACGTATATTGCTCCTTCTAAAATATATAAATATATATATATATATAACTTTCTATAAAACCTGGATTAAAGGACAAAATTGCTATAAAAAAGCACTTAATCTCTTCTCAGCCTCCCCAACCGGTGGTGAATTGGGTCATACAATCTGGAATAAATTTCTCACTCCCTCCATGTCATTTTTTATATGGAGACTTTTCTTAAAATTGATTCCCAATGATGACATTTTGAAACTGAAGGGTCTGAGAGGTCCCTCTAGATGCATTTTCTGCCTGTCCAATGAGGAAACAATTACCCACCTCTTCTTTGCATGCCCCTGGGTACAGGATGTTTGGTCTATTGTGAATGGTAAGCTTAATGTCCCAACTATGAATCTAACATGGNCTGCCACTGGGTACAGGATGTTTGGTCTATTGTGAATGATAAGCTTAATGTCCCAACTATGAATCTAACATGGGAGGTATTTTATAATTGCTGGTCTGATTGGAGGGGAAACAATCTTCAAGACATCCCCAACATTATGGCTTGGTTTGTTTGGATGGCTAGAATCTAGTTGAAGCAAGATAATTCTCATTTAGAACTTATGAATAGGTCTAAATTGTATTTCTTTTATACAAAAATTGATTAAATTTAAAAAGTTTGAAGCTGTGTTGGAGCTGAGCCCATCTTTTAATCCTTTCATTACTAAAGTCTTGAAAATCTGCTAGACTCTTCCAAAGCTTGGATGGACAAAAGTTAACACTGATGGTAGCTATAAATCTCAGTCTGTAGAATTGGTAGGTGTCTTTAGGAATCATGAGGCGAGGTGCATCTTGATTTTTCAATCTCCTGTTAAAGCTTTGGATTCCCTTGAAGCTGAATGTCAAGCTATTTTTTGGGCCCTCAACTTAGTCAGATCATGCCATTTCAACCAGCTATGGGTTGAATCTAACTCCTTGATGCTTATTAACATTATCAATGGTTCTTACGATACCCCATGGAATTTAATCAGCTGGATCTCTGGAATTCATCAATTGCTTAAGAATTATTCTATCAAGTTCTCCCACATCCACAGATAAGGGAATAGACCATCCAATTGGCTGGCTAGAAGGGGTCCCTATACTGAAGAACCTTTAGTGAGCAGAAGGATTCCTCCCCCCACTAGATTTCCTATTATCCAGTGATCTACTACCTCTCCCATATATCAGATAACTCCTTTTTGTTGTTTTGAGAGGTTGCCTTCTT
>JXCR01148020.1:109266-122621 GCA_002079205.1 Phalaenopsis hybrid cultivar
GTTGTTTTTGCTATGGAGTGAGTTTGGGTCCTTACTTGACCTTCCTGAAAGTTTTTCTTCCTTTTTCACTGGTTCCCAAGCTCCTTTTTTTCAAATTGTTGAGTTATTGTTCCACTGTCGTTTCACTGTTTTGAGTGGGGTTTGGTTACTGCTGGTTGGTGGGTCTTCTCTTCATGGCTAATCCCATTAATACTAATACTAATATTCAGTGGGATAAGGTCACCTTTACTGATGTTGTGGGGAAAAGATCTGGTTTCCAAAATGCTGTTGAACATATGGTCTTCCCCAGCTCCTTTCATGTCGTGGTGGTTCCTGTGGTGAAAGAATTCTATGCAAATTTACACGGAATCAACCAAGGAGTTGTTTATGTGTGAGGAAGATGGTCACTTTCACTTCTACATGGATTAAAGAATTACATATGATATAGAATGTTCCTGTCTGTCACTATTCTAATTTCATCCCAATGAGAAACCAGATGAATGAGGTTTACCAATATTTAACGGACGTAACTGATGACTGGGAAACAAGAGAAAATGGGTATGTTAGTTTTTCTGCAACACTCCTGAATCTTATTTTGAAACATTGGCACTTTTTCATTTCTGCAAAACTGTTACCGATAAGGAAGATCGATAAAGTTTCTAAAGAAAGTGTCATTTTGAATTACTGCATCCAAAGGAGACTGCCGATCGACATTAGATCTATAATTGTGAAGTTGGTTTTGGGCCTTATCATTCACGGATCAACTTATGGGCTTGGACACCCCTCCATAATTTTCTCACTTTGCAGTCAGTTCCAAGTGTCCTACAAAAATTGGGAAAAGGTACTGCTACCTTGGAAGCCTTTGGATCCAACTGAGAGATTCCCAGTTTTTGAAGGAAAGAATGATGGCCATTATAGTAGATAAAGCGTCTCAGAATTCACTGCCAGTTCAACCCTTAGTCCCTGATAAGTTCTTGTGATCCTGCGCCGAATCAAGAAATTGGAAAAGGAGGTACAAAATGTCATGAAAGCAATTAATAATATCTCTGATTTCTTTGATCATCTAGAGTGGAGGATGAAGGAACATTTTGAGCACTCTGAACATTTAAAAGATAGCTTGATACGACTGATGAGGAGGATGAAATTGATAGAGGAGGATTATACTGAAGAATTTCCATTCCGACCCTTCTATAACCTCTTCCTTCATGTGCAATCAATGGGTGATCTCAGAGGAGAATCGAGTATCAAGTCTGAGGATCAATAGATTTATATTACTCCCTATCTGTCCATCTATGTATTTTGATTTGAACTTTATATTTACTTTGCTTATGAATTATGCTTGTAGATCTCTGTATAGTTGAGACTAAGCATAGGATGTTTTTTTTTTAGCGTTTTGAGTGTTGAGGCATGGATTGCAACGCTGAATTAATGTATTAAGGTTGAGAAAATATAAAACTTAGGTGTGTTATGTAACGTATATTGTACCCCTTGGAATTTATATATAAATATAATATTTTATGTTGTGAAAGTTTATATGTGCTAAGTACATCATTCAGTCACTTAAAATTATATATATAATGATTAAACGGATGTCTTTTAGGCTTGGAATTGATCGAAATCGTAAAAATTTAGAATTTGGACAAAATCAATAGAGCCCGCCGACGGCGCCCTCGACGCCACCGACGGTGAGATTTTCCCGAGANGACCTTTCCTGCTCTTCATAAACTGCCTTAACATGCATATTGAGTTTCAGGTGGTGGAACAAGAAGACTCGTCAGGTACACTTTTACAGTTTTCAGCATTGTCTTTCTTGTACTTTCATACTGTACTTTTATACAGTGTTGTCTTTCTTGTACTTTCATACTATACTTTTATACCTGCAAATTTGCATGCTAAACAAAGTATGTCACCCTGTATGAAAACAAAAACCATCAGGATAGCCACATAACCATCACCAAAACAAAAACTAAAATCAACCAACATAAAACTCACCACTACAACATTCAAAATTTAATCTCAAACATCACACAAAACCACAAATTCAACTAAATTAATATGTCTTTATCGGATGATCGGGAATCTCTCGGAGGAGGTAACCTACGGTTGCTAACGAGGCTTCCCATGGTTTAAATAAAATTATCGAACTCGTTAAGTTGAAGTTTAATAAGTTGAATTAAACTAAGTGAATCCAATAGAAAATAGTGATGTCTGAATGAGGGAACCGTAGGATCCTAACCGGTGTCTCTCTAATCAACTTTAATATGCCCTCAAAAAATTTAAATAACTTCAACCATAGGGCCACCTGATTTGATATTGTAACTTGACACAATAGATAACTCAAACTTGTCGCGGCAAGAAGCTTGGAGCTAGCATGGTGGGCACCACGGCCATCTTCAACAGCAAAACCTGTCTTCCCTAGCTAAACCAATCTTCCTTCCTTAGACATAAACAACAAAGCCCTAGGACATCAAGGTTGCTTTCTTATGCAATGTAAATCCTCACCTTATCGTCAGGCCTTTGCATAGCCCTGCTATACAATATAAGCCCTAACTCGTCTTAGAATTTTGAGGTTGTCATTTGTCATGACCTAAATCCTCACATCTTCCAGGCTATTTGTGTGATCATTTCACACGAATGTAAGCCCTAACTAATAGAATTGGCAGGATAAAACACCAAAATATTTCTCCTCAAAACTGAAGCCAAACATTAGGATAGCTTGGGAAGTCACCGAGGTTCTCCTCTGGATCCATGACATCCCCTAGTTATTCTTCCTTTGGATTCTACAATAAAATGTTTCAAATTTGAACCAATCCCATTTCACACCTCTACGTCCGATTTCATTGAAGAGTCCTACCCTTTGAAATTCCATGAAGATAATATTTCTTGATTTTTGTCGAGAGTCTTCTTAGGTGGCTTTGGTTATTTAAGATGTAATTAACTATAGGGGCTTGCCCTTATAGGAAGCATGTCCGAACCTAGCTTAATATAATCTATTTAATCTTTTATATTAAATAGAGGAACTTGTCGGCAAATACAAAGGTTTTGCAGACCAAACTTTATATTAAATAGGGGAACTTGCCGGCAAACACAAAGGTTTCGTAGACCAAACAGACGTCATACTTTCCTTAGTTTATTTGATCGAGCCTCATCCTCAAGTTTTGTGTTTATCCTTCGGGATAGATACAGGATTTGAGGTACAATGCTCTTTCATTTTAAACTATGAAAACTATCGGGTTAGTTTGATTTCATACTTCAACGTCCTTCCGAAGCGGGCGACCAAATTTCAATTCCGGCGACCGACAGCTTTTTACGGGCAACCCCATAAACATCCCCGAAATAATGCCGACACTGCCTCAGTAAGGATCATCTCAGAATAAAAGAATTTCTTTAGCAGAACAAAAAAAATGGTGTACTCTTTCAAAGATGAAGCTGTATCTAAAATATTCGTAAGTATGATGGCGAAGCCCGAGTTCAAACTACCAGACCCAAAGAAACCTGAAGAGGTCGATAAGAAGGATCAACTGAATTATTGNCAATTTGAGGTACAATTCTCTTTCATTTCAAACTATGAAAAATATGTGGTCAGTTTGATTTCATACTTCAACAACCTTCCAAAGCGGGTGACGGGATTTTGATTCCGGTGACCGACAGCTTCTTACGGGCAACCCCACAAACCAACTCGAAATAACGCCGACAGCTTCTTATGGGCAACCCCACAAACCATCCCAAAATAACGCCGACAATCTTCAACAATTTGCTGACAAAGAAAAGATTAATCAAAGAATAAGGATTCGTGAATCGTGGATTGAATAATCCCATGATGGATATTGAAGAAACGATATTGCGGCGACGATGGGAAGTGTTGTGTTATACTACTGCCGCCGTGGTGGTTCTGTTGGTGAAAGAATTTTATGCAAATTTGCTTGGAATCAACCATGGAGTTGTTTATGTGCGAGGAAGTTGGATCACTTTCACTCCTGCAAGGATCAACGAATTATATATGATAGAGAATGTTACTGTCTGTCACTATTCCAATTTTGACCCAACGAGAAACCAGATGAATGAGATTTATCAATATTTAGTGGACGAAACTGACGACTGGGAAACAAGAGAAAATAGGTATGTTAGTTTTTCTGTAACACTCCTAAATCCCATTTCAAAACATTGGCACTTTTTCAATTCTGCAAAACTGTTAACGACAATGAAGATCGGTTAGGTTTCTAAAGAAAGTGTCATTTTGAATTACTACATCCAAAGAAGATTGCCGATCAACATTGTATCTATAATTGTGAAGTTAATTTTGGGTCTGATCATTCATGGATCAACTTATGGGCTTGGAAACCCCTCCACAATTTTCTCACTTTGCAGTCAGTTCCATGTGTTCTGCAAAAATTGGAAAAAGGTACTACTACCTTGGAAGCCTTTGGATCCAACTGAAAGATTCCCAGTTTTTGAAGATAAAAATAACATGGCAATTATAGTAGATCAAGCATTTCAAAATTCACTGCTGGTTCAACCTTTAGTCCCTGATAAGTCTCTTGTGATCATGCGCCGACTCAAGAAATTGGAAAAGGAGGTACAAATTGTCATGAATGCGATTAATAATATCTCTGATTTCTTCGATCATCTAGACTGGAGGATGAAGGAACATTTTGAGCACTCTGGACATTTGGAAGATGGCTTGATACGAATAAAGAGGAGGATGAAGTTAATAGAAGAGGATTCCACTGAAGAATTTCCATTCTGACCCTTCTACAAACCTCTTTGTTCACGTGCAATCAATGGGTGATCTTAAAGGAGAATTGAGTACCGAGACTGAAGATTAGTAGATTTATATTACTACCTATCTGTCTATCTATGTATTTTGATTTGAACTTTGTATTTCCTTTTTTTAAATTATTCTTTCAAATCTTTGTATAGTTGAGACTAACCATAGGATATTTTGTTTTCAGCATTTTGAGTATTGTGGCTTGGATTGCGACACTAAATTAATGTATTGAGGTTGAGAAAATACAAAACTTAGGTTTGTTATGTAACTTACATTGTACCCCTAGGAATTTATATATAAATGTGATGTATTATATTGTGAAAGTTTATATGTGCTAAGTACATCTTTTAGTCACTTAAAAATTATGTCTAGAATGATTAAAAAGATGTCATTAAGGCTTGAAATTGATCGAAATCTAAAAAATCCGTAATTTGGACAAAATCAATAGATCCCGCCGACGGCGCCATCAACCCCACCGACGGTGAGCTCACAAAAAAAAACTTTTAACCGTGATTTTGACCAGTCAACCGCCACTATTCATCATCCCCTTCCTCCAAAAAATGCCATTTTTGACCTAGAGCTTGAAAGATCTTAGATTGGGAGGTGATTTCAAGGCTGTTTGACGCCGGATTTGATCATCTTTAGGTAAGAGCTTCACTCCAAGCTCAAAATATTTGATTTTCACCATGAATTTCTTCCACATTGAGGATATCCAAAATATTTTTAGAATGTGAAGAAAATTTTGGATGAAATTCATGGATCTTAATATTGAACTCTTAGAATTACTATTTGAAGCCATGATTTGCATATTTGAAGTAATTTTTGGAATTTTTCTATAATNATTTGATCTTCTTTAGGTAAGAGCTTCACTCCACGCTAAAAATATTTGATTTTCACCATGGATTTCTTCCACATCAAGGAGATCCAAAAAATTTGAGAATGTGAAGAAAATTTGGGAAGAAATTCATGGATCTTAATGTTGAACTCAAAAAATTTGAGAATGTGAAGAAAATTTGAGAAGAAATTCATGGATCTTAATGTTGAACTCTTAGAATTCCTATTGAAAGCCATGATTTGCACATTTAAAGTAATTTTTGGAATTTTTCTATAATTTGATTAGATTGAAATGGCTCCACGACAAAAGAGAAGAATTGAGTTCGAAGAGTCTTGCTTCATCAATGCGATGACTCAAACAAAATTTAGTTCCATATTTAAAGGAAAGAACTGCATACGAGATCGAGTTTTTGAAAGTCTGGGAGGAGAAATCGAACAAGTTATTGCCGAGCGGAGGTGAGAAAACTTTTGTTACACCAAAAAATAAAGCTAATGCAAATGTTGTGAAGGAATTCTAAGCCAATGTGATTTATTCTGATGACAGAATTGTTCAAGTGCATGGATTCCCTATTGAGTTTACTGTCGCCCGCATCAACACTTCTTATGAAATCCCAGACTCTTATAGCTGCCACCATGAATCCTTTAGTACAATGGAAGACACCCTCAATGATGAAATCAACTTTCTCAGTGATGGGAAAGGAACATGGAAGATAAAGTAGTGAGAACGGGTATATTTTTCTGCTTCTATGTTGAATGCCACCTCTAAGGTGTGGCACTATTTCATTTCCTCTACTCTGTTACCAACCTATCACCATAGTGAGGTAACTAGAGTTATTCTGAATTTCTGTATTAAGAATAGTAGAACTATAAATGTGGGGAGAATAATTCTTAAGAATATATGAATTTCTGTATTCAAAATAGTAGAACTATAAATATGGGGAGAATAATTCTTAAGAATATTTTAAATATAGCGAGGAGTGAGACAAGTGGAGGTATAGGACATCCTGGACTTATTTATATAATTTGCAAACTTTTTGGAGTGAAAAGTGGAGATGAAGAATGGGTTTATCCTATGAAACCCATTAGTAAGGCTAATTTGAAGACTTANGAAATGGAGATATAATTTGTAGGTGCCAATTTTAAAATATAAAATAAATTGTGATGGTCTTTCCACTTCATTCTTAATTTACTTTTTGATCTGGCCAATTGAAATGTTAAAATCTATTGTGAAACATATGATCCAGAAAATGGAGTATGTGTTCTTCAATATAATGAGAATTACATTTAATTCCATGGAGGAGTGTTTAGTTCATGGAATTAGGTGCAAATAAATAAAGAAATATATATTGTTGGGCGTAAAATTGGAGATTTTAGGGTGACAGACTAAAATCCCTAGATTGGTCTTAGTGTTTAAGAACTAAAGCTATGTTAGCCTTCAAGGGAAGGGAAGTGGGAGCTCTGGAGTGAAAGCCAGTATCCTCCCAGCCTAAACCACGAATTTAGGGACTAAACATGAGATTAGCCATTGATTCTTTATAATACTGAATCAGGGTAGAGAATTAAAATTGCCCCTATTTGGCACAATATAAATTCAAACCATTTATCTTTATCTTTAACCAAAAATTCATTGTAGTGTGAATGATACTTTCTTAAATTTGAACTCTTCGTCACAAAAAATTTTTTAGTCATAGTAAATTTAACTTTAAGTTTATAAGTTAATTTAGTAAATTTAGTTCCGTTATCATACATTAAAAACACTTTAATCAACTTTTCAAACTAATTGCTTATAGTAGTATACTAGAATTAGCCTAAAGGATTTCTTACATCGCTTCTTTGTGGGATCGATACTGGGGTTTTTAAAGAAAGCCCTATATTACTTGAAATAATACATGCACTTGTCTAGAACCACTAATGTGTGAACTATTTTATATTTTTTATAGATATTTTGATTTTCCACATTAGCTGCTACATATAAATTGGGTCAACTTTTTTGCTATATTTTTGAAAAGCTAAATTACTACGTAATTTTAGGACGGGTCAAGTTCATAGCCCTGTTACAGTGGATTTAAATTTACATAAAAAATGCAGAAAAACATCACACACTAGGGGTGCATCAATGATTAAGTTTATTTGAGTTAACCTGAGTTAATTTGAGCTGACCCTGCGATTTTAGTTGATATGGGTTAACCCAAGTCAGGTCGAGTTGATCCAGTGATTTTGGTTGACTTGGATTAACCCTAATTAAGTCACTTAACTTTGTGATTTTAGTTGATTTGGGTGAACCCGAGTTAGGTTGAACTGACTCGGTGATTTTAGTTGATTTGGTTTAATCTAAGTTAGGTCGGGTTGACCCACAATTTTAGTTAATTTTGATTAACCTGAATTAGATCAAGTTTGACTTAGCAATTTTGTTTGACATGGGATAATCCGAGTTAATTCAGGTTGACCCGGTGATTTAGTTGATTTGGGTTAACCTGAGTTAGGTCGGGTTGGACCGACAATTTTAGTTGATCTAGGTTAACTCAAGTTTGGTCGAGTTGACCCTGTGATTTTAGTTGGCTTGGGTTAACCTGAGAATATTCATGTTGACCCGACTATTTTAGTTGATTTGGGTTAACTCTGGTTAAGTCAGTTTGACCAGTCATTTTAGTTAATTTAATCTAAGTTGGCTTAGACCAAAGGTTTATTTAAATTGGGCTAGGTCTAAGTTGGGTTAGACCTATGATGGTTTAACATGTGCTATGGTTAGACCTAGGGTGTTTAAATTGTCTTAGGTCTAAATTAGGTTGGTCCTAATAGGGTTTAATTTGTTCTTGGTCTAAATCAAATTAGACCTAGAAAGATCTTAGTTAAACTACGTCTAAGTTGGGTTAGACCTGAAGGGTTTAGTGTTTTGGGTCTAAATTGGCTTAGTCCTAAGATGACCCATGTTGCATTAGGTCTAAATTGGGTTGGAACTAAAATGGTTCAGGCCAGGTCTAAGTTACGTTAAACATAGTGTTGAACCCTTGCTTGACTTTAGCTAGGCTAGATCTGGTTGAGGTTCAGGTCTAACCCCTATTTGATTAGGTCCACTTGAGTTAGGCCTAATTTGGGTTAGAACCAAACCAATTTCAAGCTCAATTTGGGCTAACCCTGGGTCATTAAGGGTGGTTTCATGATTAAAGGGATAACCATGATGTTAATTCTTTAAGACCCCCATTAGCTTAGGCTCTAAAATTGATTGTGTTTTCAATTACATTTGAGGGAATTTTGGGCCAAGATGTAAAATTTTGTTTTTACATTTTTACCCTTAACATCCTATTTTTTATTTTAAGGTTTTTAAAGGTGAAAATTATAATTTTAGGGTTTTAGTTCACTACTCTAAATTTTGTTTTAATTTCCTTTTTAATTTTGATTTTTATGACTTTTTATTTTCAATTTTTAAAACTATCTTTCAAAATAATCACATTTTGGAGAAATCATTACCATTTCAAGGTTAGGGAGCCCCCTCTGAATTTGGAAAAATTAGAGAATGCTCCCAAACGCAGAGAAAATTTTCCTTTTAAATTTTATATTTTACTGCATTATAATTAATTTTTAATAATTAAAATACTAAGTGGAGTATTTAATTAATTAAAAATTAATTAGAAGTTAATTGTTTTCATTTTTTATTATTTTCTTCTATGTTCCCTAAGTTCAGAGGTATTTTCATTTTATTTTTTTTATTTCTATATATTAAGTTATGTATTTTGAAATTTTTTAGGCATCCTTTGGATTTATTTAATTCAGAAAAACCTAAATTTCCTACTTAACCCAGTCAGTACTGTGTCATCCTTGGCACCGTAAAAAGCCTATGTATCCTCCCTTGATTGGTCGTGCTTTCCACGTAGATAACGTGTTGTCCCGTGGTTCAGTGCTCCTCCCCTTCGTGTTCATTGGTTTGTTTTGATATCCGTCGTTTGTTTTTAATGCATGAAAACATACTACATTGGTTCAACATCCCTACGGAAAAGAGAACTAAGAACCATCTATGTTCAAACCCTAATATCTCACTTAATTCTCAACCAAATTGCTTGAGGTTTGTTTTTACACCTTCATCTAATTAAGATAAAGCTATCTATGTTGCTAAGTGAAGGTGCATTGTACATTTCTTTCACAGAAGGCTAAATTGAGGGCCACTTTCATAAATTTAAACCCATACCTTGTCCCAAGAGGTGAGACCTCTATTAAGTTTGATAGAGACGATAACCTTCAAATTGTGTAGCTATCTTTACTTCAATTTGGACTAAATTTGGCTCTAGCTATGAGCTAACTGATCCCGACTTAATGCTTATGCACAATATAGAAATATTTTTTTTTGGTATTTTTCACTTATATTTCCTTATTTTGCAACAAAACCAAAAAATTGATCCTGGAGAAAAATAAGAATTTAAATTTTATTTTATATATATTTATATTGGCATATTATGCAAGTATACGTATCGTTATCAAGTAATATAGAACTTTTTTATTAAGACCTGAATATCGAACCAACAGGGAAGATTATACAATATGCACTTTTTATAAAGTTTTTCTATTTTTAAAAATATAATCACTTAAACTAAAATCAATTTTTGCAGGAATTTAAAATTTAAATATTTTTGGTATTTTTGATATTTTAACGAAATTGTAACAACCTAAAAGATAAATAAAGTTTGTATAGAAGAAAAGTACTTAATATGAAAAATATCTTTCTTCTTATTATGAATCAGTAATAAGTATAGGAATTCTGCTGTGGAATTATCCAAATTGTGTTATGACAAATAGGAGCAATAATATTATTTACCCTTACTAGAGATGGTAAATACTTAACAGTTGAGTAGATTTCTTCATAGTAGTGACTTGGAGGATGTAGGAAGGGAAGGAGGTTAGTGTGCTTTTCAAGAGAGTTATTCTACCACTATTTGATAAGGAGTTCTTACAATAGTTAGATAGTATTTTTACCCTCTTTGCTCTCCCTTTGATAAGTGGCACCCCAAGATACTTAAGGGGGGGATGATGTAGAATATCCAGTGAAATGTTCAATCCAGTGTTTAGCTGCAGAATTAGTATGCTTACTAAAGAATAGTTGGCATTTAGAAGTATTGAAAGTCATACCAGAGGTTTCCTGGAATATTTTCAGACATTTGTGAATGAACTTGACAGCTTTTTTAATTGCTTTGGAGAACAGTATAATGTCATCAGCATACATTAGATGAGTAATCTTAACATTAGATCTGTGATGAAATCTAGCATAAGTTTTCTGAACCATTGCATGATCTAGTAAACTTGAGAGATAATCCATAGACAAAATAAAAATTAAAGGGGATAGTACATCTCCCTGTTGAACCCCTCTAGTGGTTGAGAAGAAACCATGTGATTGTCCATTAAGCAGGATAGAATGTGTGTTAAAATACAACCATCTAGAGATAAGGTTGCAAAAATCTTGAGAGAAACCCCTAACTTTGAGGATATCTAAGATGAAGGAACAATGAATGATATCATAAGCTTTTTTAAGATCCAACTTATAAATAAGATTCCCCCCTCTATAAGGGTGATCAATGTCCAAGAAAATTTCCTAAGCAAGCAGTACATTATCTGCTATAGTTCTGCCCTTGACAAAGGGAGTTTGATTTAGCTTAATGAGGTGGATTAAATGAGGTTGAAGTTTGGCAACAACAATTTAACTAATAATCTTGCATAAGACATTGGTGAGGTTTATTGGCCTAAACTGATTCCAAATACTGCACTTAGTAGTTTTGGGAATGAGAACATAACTGGAAGAGGAAAAATAAGTAGGCAGAGGGGTCCCTAAGAAGAAACTCTAGATGGCTACAATCACCTCACCTTTTACTATAGGCTAGGCTTTTTTATAGAATGTGGAAGTGTACCCATCAAGCCCGGCACTTTAGAACTATCAATATTGCATAATGCTTCCCATATTTCAGATTCAATTGGAGTGTGTGAAAGTTGGAGCTCCCTGTGTATTCCTAGTCTTCTTGAAAGAATTGTAGATCCACATGTGTTGATAGAGTGGTGGAAGCAGTGAGGAGATCCTTGAAAAACATTACAGCATTGTTAGCAAATGCCCTCATAATCAGTTATCTAAGTTCCTTCAGAATTTGAATTCTATGAATGGTGTTACACTTTCTTCTGTACTTTCTACAAGCATGATAATATTTTGTATTTCTATCACCCCCCATAAATCTGCTAACATCAGCTTTTTTCCATAGAAAAAGTTCTAACCAATCCACCTTTCGGTAGAGCAGATTCATCCTCTAGACCATTCTCCACCTTAGCTTCCAGAGCTAACAAATTCTTCTCTGGAATATAAACATTTTCATAAACATTTCCAAAAGAGGACCAATTTCATTGCTTGAGAGCTTTAGCCATAGATTTTTGTTGTTTCCACAGCTTAATAATGGGGTTGGTGTGATGAAAGAATCTCCAATGTTCTTAAATAAGCTTCAAAAAATCTGGATGTTCTACTCACATATTTTGAAATCTGAAGGGGGCATGACCTTTGGGGNATATATATATGTTTACTTTCTCCCTATTGGCTCTCCTGCATCAGAAGGTACATGAAGAAAGGCTATATATTGGAGATTTAGCAACCTCTGTTCATGCAGCAGTTCTCATCTTCAAAAAATAAGGATTTTGGTCCAACAGGTTTAAAAAAAAAATGGCGGTTGCGGGAATCGGCAAGGTGGTGCTCGGTTCCATCGCATTTGGCGTGTTCTGGATCATGGCCGTCTTCCCCGCCGTTCCATTCCTCCCCATCGGCCGCACGGCAGGCTCTCTCCTCGGCGCCCTCCTCATGATCATTTTTCAGGTTTGTATTGATCGGTAAAAGAATTACATGCGAATGAGTTATGTGTAGATTGGTTGTATTTTTGTGGTGTTGGGATTGTATTGATGATATTGGACTGTTTTTGGGGTGTTATTAAGATGTAATACCACCTCAATATTACCCAAATACCACTGTCTACATGTATGTCTGACATACGTAATAATTATTCATCAATAATTTTCTTTTTTTTTTAACCTGATTTCAGAATACAGAATCATCCTGCTCGTAATTTATATTGCGGTCCAAGATGCATTTTTAGTATAATAGACCTATAATACTTAGTCAACATGATGCAATTCACACCATCCTTTAATTTAGACCATAAGAATTAGGTGATATGTATGCATTTAAAAAAAAAAATTAGCTATAATTTTGTAAATAGAATCGTCTATTGACTTAACAAAAAAAAAATTTTTTTCTAGACATGCAAATTAAAAAATATATATATATAATTTCTCAAACTGCTTATCTTGGGTAAGTTTCAATCGTCTCAGGTAGGGCTGTAAATGAGCCGAGCTTGAGCGAGCTCAGACTTGGCTAGTGTTCGGCTCGTTCGAAATAACTCGTGTTCGAAATGAGCTCGTGAATAATGTGTTTGTGTTCGGCTCGATTTAAATATTCGTGTTCGTGTTCGGCTCGAAATTGACTCGTTAAACTAAAATTGAGAAAAATGGATGTAAAGTGTGGGATTCAAATCTGGATCAAATCTATACAAAAAAAAAGACACTAACCACATTGTCACATGAGGTGTTATAATTTAAACTTGGGCATAAATATATATAATATATTATTATATAAATAATATATGTAATATATTGTTATATAAAATGTTATATAATTTTTTTTCGAGTCATTTCAAGCCGAACACGAGCGAACAAACTGTTGTTCGTGTTCGGCTCGTTTACATTTCGAGCTTAAAAATTT
>JXCR01148020.1:125112-136496 GCA_002079205.1 Phalaenopsis hybrid cultivar
ATATATATATATAATCAAAAAGTTAAATTGATATTTGGTCCAATGGACACCAACTATCGATTCCCCAAAATGATTGAAAATCCGATGAGATCGAACCCTTGACATGAGGGGACTTACAGTGACCTTGCCACCTGCTTGCAACATAAGTCATGATATATATATATAATTGAACAAAGATAGAAATAAAGCAATGTGTGTTAGATCTGTATATCTTCATGTACTTCCGTGTTAATTATATTCTTATAATTTAAAAGAATATTGGGTTCATGATAATGACATACATCAATGTGTATAAATGGATGATAAAAAATCGTAGTCTATTTATTTAAATTATATTATATTAACTTAATTAGTGAAATTATTACAATATATCGTGTTGATCGCTCTTGTGACAAGTTTTCAGCAAACAAATACTTAATTTTCAAAGAATTATAGTTTGTTCCTGCAAATACATAATAATTTGTGTTTAATGAACTTGTTTCCAGGTGTCGTATTCGTTGCTTATATTCTTCTGTGGGATGTTCATCACTGTTGATGGGTTCAACAAAACTGGTATACCAAGTGCATTTTGGGGACTAATGGAACCTTTGGCTAGAGTTAATCGAGCTAGTGGAGTCGCTGTGCTCTCCATTGTCATTCTTCTCCTCTCAAATTTTGCTTCCAATGTTCCCACAGGTAAGATATTGTTGAAAATTTTCTTCCTGCAAAAAGTTATTTTGAGTACAACAACAATAACAACAACAACAAAACTTTTATCCTACTAAGTGAGGTCGGCTACATGAATCTTTTTTCTCCGTTATGCTCTATTTAGTGTCATATTTTCATTTAAATCTAATAAATTAAGATCATTTCTTATACAATATGTCCAAGTCTTCTAATGTATATCTCTGCCTATCTTAACATAAGTCGAATATAAAACATCTAATCTTCTAATCGGATGACCAGATGGTAGACGCTTGATGTGACCAAACCATCTAAGACGACTCTCTCCAATCCTATCACAGATATATTCATTTCGCATTTTGTCTCCAAGAGTAAAAAGTTTTTTGGAGTGTATTAAAAAAACATATGTTTTATATATATATATATCTTAAAGTCTGAGTATAAAAAATGACCCGGATATAATTACATTTTGTCATGCTAATCTCCTAAACTCAATGTTGCATGCAGTTCTCTTGTTGGGGGCTGAAGTGGCCAAATCAGCTGCAGCGGTTTCTGCATCAGATGTAGACAAGGCATGGCTCATACTTGCTTGGGTCAGCACTGTAGCAGGAAATCTATCGCTGTTGGGCTCAGCTGCCAATCTAATCGTATGCGAGCAGGCGCGCCGATCTGAGCTGCATGGATACAATCTCACGTTTTGGAAGCATATTTGTTTCGGTCTCCCATCGACGCTGATCGTCACCGCCATTGGCCTTCCTCTCATTCGAGGATAGATTCTTCTTTCAAAAATATGTAAGAGAAAGAATTCAGAGAGAGATGAACATGTGATTTTATGTAGCTTTCTAAGTTTGCTTTTTCTTTTTATTTTATAGTATGGTGTACTCTTTGCTACTTCATGTCCAAAGTTTGCTCGAGTTCTAGCTAGTTGTTTTGTAGTTAAATCATATAGACTTTGTAAGGAAGAATTAAATGCTAGTTGCAAAACATTAAAGAATTTTTAAATTGCATTAGAGTTTATTTTTGTAATCTTATTTATACATGATTTACATGATTTAGGAAATATCCATAATTTTTCATGGCCCCAAATACTATGAACATTAATTGTAGCAATCAATATTTTCTCAATCCCACAAAGACCATGGACAATTTTAAATACTCCTATTTTGCGTGAATAGAACTCCTTTGAAGGTGTAATACTAATAAATAAATGGGGTAAATNTTGATCGTCACCGCCATCGGCCTTCCTCTCATTCGAGGATAGATTCTTCTTTCAAAAATATGTTAGAGAAAGAATTCAGAGGGAGATGATCATGTGTTTTTATGTAGCTTTCTAACTTTGCTTTTTTGTTTATTTTATAGTATGGTGTACTGTTTGCTACTTCATGTCCAAAGTTTGCTTGAGTTCTAGCAAGTTGTTTTGTAGTTAAATCATATAGACTTTGTAAGGAAGAATTAGTATATACATACTAGTTGCAAAACATTAAAGAATTTTTAAATTGCATTAGAGTTTATTTTTGTAATCTTACTTATAGATGGGCACATGATTTACATGATTTAGGAAATTATCCATCATTTTTCATGCCCCCAAAGACTATGAACATTAATTGTAGCAATCAATATTTTTTCCTTACCACAAAGAGCATGGACAGTTTTAACTAGATATATTTTGCATGAATAGAACTCCTTTGAAGGTGTAATACTAATAAATAAATGCATATCTAGCATCTTCTTTCATCTATTTCTCAAATTCTGGCTTAAATATCACAATTCATGGTAAAACCACAACCCTTGTTTTTCATTTTAGTATTGTCAATGGTTTGATTGTGGCAAGCGTAAATAAATCAACTAGATAGTTCAAAAATATCATTTGGGTGACAGATTTTGTAAATAGCAATGTTTCAAGTACTATGTATGTAATTATCCCAAAATAAGTCTTTTTTATATTCTGCTGACATGCATATTACATGTCTTTCCTTACTTGCATTTCACATTAATTATATAACATTTTAAATTTTTCTGTATATTTTATTTCCAACACTCCAATTTTTTCTTAACGTCCATAAAGTGCTTCATAACTCCATAAAAATTTATGATTTGATTGATTTAGTCAAAATATCCACCATTAGACCTTGAGGCCTCCCATACTTTAAATTCTTTTTTGCAACAGATGCTCTTACATAAAGAAAGCAATAATTTATATATTTATAATATGAAAAAAATAGATATACAGTTTGCCCATTTTAAGTAGATAGTTTTATATTTATGTCCATCTGTTCTACAAAATTCTACTATACTAATAAATTTGAATATTGTAGGTAAGCAAAAAGTTGATAGAAAATCTTGAAAAAGAACACATGTACATTCAAGTAGTAGATCCAATCGGGCGAGTTATAGCACAATGAACATTATTTGTAGTATAATGAAGTCTAATCAGTCGTTCTTGATTTTAACCTCTAGATATAATGCCTAAGGCACTCAGGGTGGAGAAGTGAACACCTAGTTATCTGGTTCAGTCGCCCCAGCGCTAGAGATAATATAGCGGATAAACAGATTAGTGCCCGGAAACTAGATCCTATGGCCTAAGAACTAGTATTCCATTAAAAACCAAACAACTCAACACTCAATTTCTCTTTTCAGATGACTAGATGGTAGCATAAAGCAAAACTATGGAAAGTAAATAAAGAGTTCAATGCTTAGGCCCAAGCCGAACTCAAATTTAACTGAATTAATAACAGCACTTACCAAATTATTGAATAATTCTATAATCATATTTAAGGAGCTTTGATGGTCAAATGAAAGGAATTTTGGTAGGTTCTTTGGGTAGAATTATAAATTTCTCATCCTTATCAAGTTTGTTGAGGTTTTTTAAGACCTAAAGTACAAGGCCATTGAAGAAAAGATCAAGAAAACTAGGATGAAAAACAAAGAACATTGCTTGAGGAGAGTGCGATCCATTTTTATGTGTTTCTTTTAATATTTGTAAATCCATGTCAACTTTGTATTTTATTATTATTTTTTTAAATTTTATTTTGAATTAAATCCTTCTCTAGGGCTTAAATGTACCTATATGTATTTTTGAACTTTTGGAGGTTAGATGTAGCCATAATGATTTTTTTTGGTTTTAGTACCGCATATTTGCCCTAAGTTTTATTTTTTATTAATTGATTGGCTAAAGATCAACAGTTCATGGGATTTTTTCAAAGTTGAGAGTGTAAAATTTAACTTATTCTAGACAAAATTCCATTAGAAATGAATCTTATACAATATTAAATTACTATGAACTTGCTGCCTTTATAAGATCTAAGGAGCTTTGATGGTATATTTTATATTGAATTAATTGTTGAGTATATATGTGTGAAGAAAACAAAAAATACAGACCTTTGAGAGAATTCTAGTGGATACTCTAATTAGAATGTGGTAAAATCATACAAACACTTTAAACTCCTCGTAGATTAAAACCTATCAATAGATTTTGTTGTATTGATTTTATCTTTTTTTTTAATCTTTATTAGTCTATTTTTTTAGATAGCTTTAAGTTTAATTTTAATTTTACTAATTTATTATTTTTCAATCACCCAAAAAATAACTAAAACTAATTTCAAAGATTAGTTTTACTATCTCTATGAGTTGATGGTCTACTTATCCTTTATTACTTATGTAATTATGTTATCTTATGTGATTCATCTTAATATGTTATACACAAACAAGTTATTGGATTTATTGCAAGTAATTGAAATGCTAATATTGGTACTTAGGTTTTATTGTACTATATGTGCCATTTTGGTGGAGATCCACTTTTACTTGTTAATCTAGAAAACGAACAAACATTTTAAAAGAGACTAGAGAGAAGAAGGTAATTTGAAAGCTCAGTTCCATTCATCATGGAAAAAATTAAAGATTGAGTAGGCCTAGCCAAAATGGTTGTAACTTTGCATTTTATAGTATTGCACAACATCCTTTAACAAACATTTACACTAAGACTATAGAAAAACAACTTTAAAATCATATATATAACACTCTAGATGGTTTAAAGCTCACAATTCATTTTACTCAATATGTAAGATTTAAAAGAACAAATCACTTGCTTTTTGGAGATTTATGCTATTTTCAAATACACTGTAGTGTCTAGTAATACAAGTACCTAGTAAAAATTTTATAATTCATTAAGAGATTAGGCTTACTACAAGAATTTTGCCTATTTTCGACAGTCAGATACTCACAGTTGATAAATATTAGACCTCTTTTTAACGGCTTATAGGGCGTAGCTAATTCATTTATTGGAATTTTCGTAAATAATGGAATATCAAACAACTTTTATCTATGGACGGCTTACCAACGGGTTGTAACCATAAGTCTATGCTAAAATCATAATAATTAATAGGTCTTCAATTAACTGTCAGATATATAAATGATGGTTTTAGGCCATCTATTAATATCGAAAAAATACATTTTGGTCATCGGTCAGTTAACTACCTTAAGACACAGTTTGTTGCTCTCGAGTTAGTTTGTAAGTTGGGTGACCAATGGAAGAGACTATCGCTTTATCAATATATCATGGCAAGACAGTTGGTCATCCATCAATTTAGTAACTGGTGGTCCATAACGGTTAGATCATATGAGAAACGAGCGGAAAACTATTGAGTAACCATCAAAAAACAATATAAAAATTTCAGCTTGAAAAAAACTATAAAAACAATATTCATTTCATTACAATTTTAGACGTTCAATCTTAATGCGAATATAAATTCAATTAAATATTAAACATTGTAAACTAAAATCACATGAATGAACATATAAATCAAATGCAGAAACAAAGGCAATGCATTGAACCAAATAATTAAACCATTTGTACAAAACAATGACAAGTTTGAAATTTCTCACAAAATAAATAAAATAAAGTCCTAATCTTCTTATGTACCCTCACCATCCTCCTCAATATCCTCCTCTATCGGATATTTTCGTCACAAGCCTGCCCAATTCCACAAAGCATCAAATTTTATTTACATTTTAGGCTCTTTTTCAAACTTCATTTAAGTGAGCTCGACAACAAATCTGGTTTCAATATCTACAGTAAAAAATACAAAATATCTATGAATGCACTAGAGGGAGGATGAGTGTCATAGGTCTATGACTGAGAACCTAATCAGTTGACCCGTTCATTCTTCTTTCCTCCAACAAATGTTGACTTAATGTATGAGGTCCATCCCACTCTTCCTCACTCTAGAGGTTGGGTTATAGCCTTAAGGTTTACTTAGAGGCACACCTAGAAGACTATTAGTGAAACCGAAGCCAAATAGAATTTCATACATTTCTTCACTCTTTAGGGCTTCATATGATTGACTTCAAATCCTTAACTTTTAGTTGAGCTGGTTAAAGCCAGGTCATTGAGACATAAGTTGGGTATCCTAAAGGTTGGAAATACCTTAAAAAACCATTTTTACTTAGAGAATTAGGTCTCTTAGGCACGTTGCATTTCCTCTTTCCAACTCCTTAAGTAACACTTTCTTTTGCTCATATAAGATAATATTACGTATGAGGCCCACTTTAGGCCAAGATGGGGCTTTATCATTTAAAATAGAAATAAAATGAAAAGAAAACCAATTAAAATTTAAAAAATCAAATTAAATATTAGAGCATAATCATGGCTTAGAGTGAGTCATGGGTGTAGTTAGGTGCTTTGAGGGGAGTTTGAAAGAGGGTCCTCCTTTAACTATAAGTGGTGTGATAGCTCACATGAGGCTTGTGCATGACTCCATGGCTTCCATTTGGTTTGGCTAAAGCCACATGGCTTACCTATGGTTCTTATATAGCCTTCATGGCTTGCATTAAAGAGGAGGGGGAGAAGTTTCAAGCCTTAAAAATTATTCCATGAATTCCAATTTTAGCCATTTTTAATCATGAAATATCCCAGCATAGGTTTAATCAATTTTAATATGAAGGGAAGAAGAGCCAAATTGTCATGTGGGCATGGATGAGTGGGCATTTAAAATGGTTAAGTTAAGTTGGTTTTGGACTTGGATTTGGATCCCGGATTTGGTTCTGATAGTGTGAAAATTTTTCATGATGGCTTGGTGGAATTTAGAATTCTTCATGATGAAATTTAGGACTTAGGCTTGGTGAAATTTAGATTTGGCATAACGACTCAATTTGGTGAATTTTGGACTTAGGCTGATCTTGGATGAATTTGGATTTGAGATTAGGTAGCTTGGGTTTAGATTTGAAATTGGGGAAAATTGAATTTGATTTTGGGATTTTGGGTGGATTTGGTCTTGGTGGCTTTGTACTAAATTGGGTAACTTTGGCAATTTTGGTGAAAGTTGGGGCAATTGGGTAATTTTGGCAATTTTAACAATTTTTGATATTTTGGTGAGTTTGAAGTGGGGAAGAAGAAGATGGTGATGTGTATTGGGTAATTTGGACGAGGAAGAAGAAGAAGATGATGATGTGCATGCATAAATGGAGGCATAGATGCATGGATACATGCGAGCCTGCTTACATGATGCTTGCATATATGTGTGTGTGTGTGTGTGTATGCATGTATGCATACATGTATTCATACATAGATGATATATCTATGCATACACACACACACACAAATATATATTTATAAATACATATATATATATATATATATACACATGTATGCATACATACAGACACACACACACACACAGATAGATATGTATATATATATATATATATATATATATATACGTATNGTACTATATGCGTCAATTTGGTGGAGATCCACTTTTACTTGTTGATATAGAAAACAAACAAACATTTTGACAAGAGATAAGAAGGTAATTTGATAGCTAAGTGCCATTCATCATGGAAAACAATAAAGATTGAGTAGGCCTAGCCAAACTGGTTGTAACTTTGCAGTAGTATGCACATTTTATAGTATTGCACAACATCCCTTAACAAACGTTTACGCTAGGACTATTGAAAAACAACTTTAAAATCATGTCTATAACACTCTAGATGGTTTAAAGCTCACAGTTCATTTAGCTCAATATGTAATATTTAAAGGCACAAATCACTTGCCTTTTGGAGATTTATGCTACCTTCAAATACACTGTAGTGTCTAATGATACTAGTACCTTTTAAAAAATTTATTATTCATTAAGAGATTAGGCTTACTATAAGAATTTTGCCTATTTTTGACAGTCAGATATCGTCAGTTGATAAATATTAGATCTCTTTTTAACGGCTTATAGGGCATAGCTAATTCATTTATTGGAATTTTTTGTAAACAATGGAATATCAGACAGCTTTTATCTATGGACGGCTTACCAATGGGTTGTACCCATAAAGTTTATGCTAAAATCATAATCATTAATAGGTCTTCAATTAACTGTCAGATATCTAAATGATGGTTTTAGGCCATTTGTGAAAATCAAAGAAATACATTTTGGTCATCTGTCAGTTAACAACCTTTTGCTCTTGGGTTAGTTTGTAAGTTGGGTGACCGATGGAAGAGACTATTGCTTTATCAATATATCATAGCAAGACCGTTGGTCATCCATCAATTTAGTAACTGGTGGTCTATAACGATTAGATCATGTGAGAAATGAGCGGAAAACTATTGAGTAACCATAAAAAAATAATATAAAAATTTTAGCTTGAAAAAAACTAAAAAAACAGTATTCATTTCATTACAATTTTTACACGTTCAATCTTAACGCGAACATAAATTCAATTAAATATCAAACATTGTAATTAACCATCAAAATAATTATTAAACTAAAATCACATGAATGAACATATAAATCAAACATAGAAACAAATGCAATGCATTGAATCAAACAATTAAACCATTTGTACAAAACAATGACAAGTTTAAAATTTCTCATAAAATAAATAAAATAAAGTCCTAATCTTCTTTTGTACCCTCATCATGCTCCTCAATATCCTCCTCTGTAGGATATTTTCGTCACAAGCCTACCCAATTCCACAAAGCATCAAATTTTATATACATTTTAGGCACTTTTTAAAACTTCATTTAAGTGAGCTCGACAACAAATTTGGTTTCAATATCTACAGTAAAAAATACAACTTATCTATGAACATCATCTTTTTGGGCAATAGAAGTAGATGTTTTGAATGCACTAGAAGGAGGATGAGTGTCAAAGGCCTATGCCTGAGAACCTAATCAGTTGACCTGTTCATTCTTCTTTCCTCTAGCAAATGTTGACCTAATTTTTATATGAGGTCCTTCCCACTCTTCCTCACTCCAGAGCTTGGGTTATAACCTTAAGGTTTACTTAAAGGCTCTCCTAGAAGACTAGTAGTGAAACCGAAGCCAAATAGAATTTCATACATTTCTTCACTCTTTAGGGCTTCATATGATTGACTTCAACTCCTTAACCTTTAGTTTAGCTGGTTAAAGCCAGGTCATTGAAACATAAGTTGGGTATCCAAAAGGTTGGAAATGCCTTAAAAACCCATTTGAACTTAGAGAATTGGGTCTCTTAGGCACTTTGCATTTCCTCTTTCCAACTCCTTGAATAACATTTTCTTTTGTTCATAAAAGATAACATTTGGTATGAGGCCCACTTTAGGCCAAGATGGGGATTTATCACTTAAAATTGAAATAAAATGAAAAGAAAACCAATTAAAATTTAAAAATGGAAATTAAATATTATAGCATAATCATAGGTTAGAGTGAGTCATGGGTATAGTTAGGTGCTTTGAGGGGATTTTGAAAGAGGGTCCTCCTTTAACCATAAGTGGTGTGATAGCTCACATGAGGCTTGTGCATGACTCCATGGCTTCCATTTGGCTTAGCTAAAGCCACATGCCTATGGTTCTTATATAGCCTTAATGGCTTGCATTAAAGAGGAGGGGGAGAAGTTTCAAGCCTTAAAAATTATTCCATGAATTCTAATTTTGGCCATTTTTAATAATGAAATATCCCACCATAGGTTTAATAATTTTTAATATGAAGGGAAGAAGAGCCAAATTGTTATGTGGGCATGGATGAGTGGGTATTTAAAATGGTTAAGCTAAGTTGGTTTTGGGCTTGGATTTGGATCTCGGATTTCTTTTTGATAGTCCGAAAATATTTCATGATGGCTTGGTGGAATTTAGAATTCATCATGATGAAATTTAGGACAGGTTTGGTGAATTTTAGATTTGGCATGACGATTCAATCTGGTGAATTTTGGACCTAGGCTGATCTTCGATGAATTTGGATTTTAGATTAGGTAGCTTTCGGTTTAGATTTGAAATTGGGGGAAATTGAATTTGATTTTGGGACTTTGGGTGGATTTGCTGGCTTGATTTGGTATTTGTGGCTTTGGACTACATTGGGTAACTTTGGCAATTTTGATGAAAGTTGGGGTAATTTTGGCAATTTTGACAATTTTTGATATTTTGGTGAGTTTGAAGTGGGGAATTGGGTGATTTGGGAAATTTTAGGACTTTTGGTAAGGCTTGGGGTGAGTAGATGAAACATGTGAATGAAAGGTGTATAGAGGATATGGTAGGTGAGGAGTGTGGGTAGTGAGGCGTTAATGGCCAAGGCTTCGAGGGTCTTCATAAGGCCTCCTAATCCTATAGGAACTTTTTTTGAGCTTCAACATGTTGGTCCTAGTAATCTCAACCAATAGCTGAGGACTTGAGATTTCCCACGGAGACTACAAAAAAAAGTAAAGAGGTGGCTGGAATTTCTAAGTGAAGTAGGCCATCACTAATCCTTTCNAATCCTACTTAAGGAGCTTTGATGGTCAAATGAAAGGATTTTTGATAGGTTTTTTGGGTAGAGTTATAAATTTCTCATCCTTATCATGTTTGTTGAGGTTTTTTAAGACCAAAAGTACAAGGCCATTGAAGAAAGAATAAAGAAGTCTAGGATGAAAAACAAAGAACATTGCTTGAGGAGAGTGAGATCCATTTTTATGTATTTTTCTTTTAAAATGTGTAAATCCATGTCAATTTTGTATTTTATTATTATTATTTTTTAATTTTGTCTTGAATTAAATCCTTCTCTAGGGGTTAAATGTACCTATATGTTTTTTTAGACTTTGGGGGTTAGATGTAACCGTAATGATTTTTGTTAGTTTTAGTACCGCATATTTGCCCTAAGTTTTATTTTTTATTAATTGATTGGCTAAAGATCAATAATTCATGGGATTTGTTCAAAGTTGAGAGTGAAAAATTTAACTTAGTCTAGACAAAATTCCATTAGAAATGAATCTTATACAATATTAAATTACTATGAACTTGCAGTCTTCATAAGATCTAAGGAGCTTTGATGGTATATTTTATATTAACTTAATTGTTGAGAGCTCAGCTATATGTGTGAAGAAAACAAAAAATACAGGCCTTTAAGAGAATTCTAATGGCAACTCTAATCAGAATGTGGTAAAATCATGCAACCACTTTAAACTCATCATAAATTAAATCCTATCAATAGATTTGGTTGTATTGATTTTATCTTTTTTTTTAATCTTTATTAGTCTATTTCTTTTTTTAGATAGATTTAAGTTTATTTTTAATTTTACATATTTATTATTTTTCAGTCACCCAAAAAATAACTAACAAAACTAACTTCAAAGATTAGTTTTACTATCTCTATGAGTTGGTGCTCTACTTATTCCTTATTACTTATGTAATTATGTTATCTTATGTGATTCATCTTAATATGTTGTACACAAACAAGTTATTGGAGTTATTGCAAGTAATTGAAATGCTAATATTGGTACTTAGGTTTTATT
>JXCR01148020.1:145866-175525 GCA_002079205.1 Phalaenopsis hybrid cultivar
TGTGTGTGTGTGTGTGTGTGTGTGTGTGTGTGTGTGTGTTTGTGTGTGTGTGTGTGTGTGTGTGTGTGTGTGTGTGTGTGTGTTAAGGAATGGGCAAAGGCTATTATACGAACCTCTAGCTAAGGCCGTGTCAGAGGGCATTCGAACCCACTAACTGAGGAGTCATATACTGCGGATTCCAACAAATAGGTAGAGGTACACGACACAGATATATATATATAGATATATACATACACATTTTTTTTTAAATTAAAGAGCAACTCGTGGCTCCCTACGCATTAAAATAAGAAAAGATACAAATTGGGAGGGAAAAAGGAACCCCAACTAAAACCCAAAAGAAAATACAAGAAGATCCTAGGGCCTCCAATTCCACAGTAAAACTCCACCCAAAAAAAAGTAAAAGACACGTAAGGTATCATATACCCCAAAAATTACAAGTAACCCCCAAAAAATTATATTAAACAAAAAAGTTTACTGCCAAATCAACCTGAAGACCAAGAAGCCAAATAAGAGGACTTCTGACACAAAAGGACCAGATGAAATTAGCAGTGAGCAGGTTGAAATCGGTAAACGTTGTAGAAGTCAAAGTGTCCACCATGTAAATCCAAGCTATAGGCTCCAAAACCAATAAGACAAGATAAAAAAGATTAAAACCTAAGTAAATATCCCAAGAAAATAAAAGGATAGATGCAGTTCTAATAGATGGAAAAGTCCCAAATTTGGAGAAACTGGCTAAGTCCACACCATCCCAAGTTATCCAAAACAGAGAAAGGTAGAAGCAGAAAATTCTCCCAAATCCAACCCCGAGTAGCGAAGTGAAGTAGAAACCTCCCCCCATTAAATCTATGGATAAAAGAACACAACACTCTATATAAATAGCAAACCGAGATGCCTGAAATAAAATTCCAGTGGCTCCTCCTAAAAATCGGCACAACCCCCTATTGAACAACTGAAAGTAGTGACAGAGTTAACATTAAACTGCGAAAGAGAAATCTACGGCCCAGTTTGACCCCAGGTAACAGTAACGCAAGGCCTCCAAACCAAACCAGCCATGTAAGGGAAGCCAAAAATGAGAACAAGCCACCCAAAATTCACATAAAAGAAGCATCGATTGGAGCCACCCAAGAGACATATAACATTATACTTAGTACAATAAAGCATAGTATGCACCCTCATATAATCAAAGGAGGAGGCATAGAAAAGCATCTCATACCTCATCCACCTAAACTTAGTATGAAACATATTAAAACAGTGGCCCAAAAAACCAAATACAAAATCAAAAAAACCCAGCCATCCGAATCTCCAACCTCCAGTAAGAAAATAGCGTTATTCAAAAAATTCAACATCAAACACCTTCACCCATTAAACCTCCTGACGAAAGGAAAATCCATAAAATCTCCCCTTAAAAGCCTCTTTAACTGATATGGGGGTGAAGCATTAACTATAATGTTATCCTGAAGTTTGGCAGTCCTCGCCAACCAATCCGCGAGGGAATTACCTTCCCAAAAAGTATGAATCAAGCGAATATTTAAATTATGATGATCCATAATCACACAAATTCGATTCCAAATACCCAAAATATTTCACTTAGGTATGAAAGTAGAGTCAAAATATCTTAATACCATAAGTGAATCTGTCTCCACCAACAATTGAGAGAAGTTACAAGATACAACCACCTGAAGAGATAAAAACAAACCCCAGAATTTGGCTTCCAAAGCAGTGAAAGCCACAATTGAAGAAGCAAAGTAAACAAGGCATGTCCTGAGGTGGTCCTGAAAAACCCCACCTGCACCCGCCACTGTGGGATCCTAACTATCATCACAGTTAACTTTAACCCGGAGGAGGTGGTTGCCACCTAAACACAGTGGCCATCCTACCCATCCTGGATTGGGGCAAAACATCATTTAAACCCAAAAGATGAGAAGCATGAGTAAGGTAGACGAGAATGTGAGAGACCAAAGTAGAGGGAACCAAATCCAAACAATTATATTTTTGATCATTTCTGGCCACCCAGATAAACCACAGCACCAACAAGGGGAAGGTAACCAATTTTAGATTCATAATTTCAGCCACCTTCCAACTATGGAGAAAATCATTAATATCATTGCCTTCTCCCCATTTAAACCAAAAATGTTGTCCCAGAGCAAACCAAACTTGTTTAGCATATGAACATTGAAAAAATAAATGAGCAGTAGACTCCTTCTCTAGTTTACATAATTGGCATTGAGAAGCCAAGCTAAGCCCTTTAAGCTTTAGAATATTATCAATAGGAAGAAGGTTGGAAAAAAATCTCCAAAGGAAAAAGAAGATGGAAGGAGTAAGGAAATTATTCCAAACAACTCTCCCCTAACACCATTTATCAAAGATGTAAAGATTCGAATAAAGCATTTTAGAAGGAGATATATTAGTGGAGTTTTTCCAAAGTAGAGTGTTTTTAGCCATCTTCTTTATAGGGATCTTGATAACATGAGCAGTTCTATCACAAACCAGAGACATCAAATTATTGACATCTCAATTCTTCTGAATCCAAAAATCAGAAATACGTAAATGTTGACCTCACTTTTGGTTGAGGTTTAGTTTTTTCTCTTTATTAGCCTAGGGTTTAGCCATAAGACTTTCATGTTGACTATTCCTAGAAAACTAGAAAAGGAACCCTCACCATTAGAAATTCCAAACTCCTCTTTACTCAACTTGAAGTTCTATACTGGTCCTAACCTCTAGCACTTAGAAGGTGAGGTTATTATAAGGGAGCTCAAGCAGAGTCCCCTTAGGACTGCTGGACCTTAGGGTTGACCCTGGGTGTTGGTCTAGGGCTTAAGGCACTCACTCTTACCCACAATCACTCACAACCCTAAACCTAAACTTCCAGGCTTTGGTCCCTTGATACTTTTTCGGATGCTCATGTAGGTGGTCTCCTAAACCCACTGATCCTAGGCTAGGGTTTACTTAAGACCAATACATAGAGGACCCAAAATGGGGTTGTCATTAGTCCATAACTTATTGATGGTGGTTGGCACTCCAATTCTACCAAAATGCCAACTTAGCCTTCTTGCCCCTAAACTCCCCCAAATTACCTAGATACCCTTGAGAACCTAAATTTGGCCAAAATTCCCAAATTTACCCATAATACCCAAGTTGGTTCACAAATCATTCCAAACATCTTGAAAACACCTAAACTACCCAAAATCACCAAAAATTACCAAATTACCAAAATACCCCTCCTTAGCCCATAATTCTAAAAATTCTCAAAACCTTCTAAATATTCTTAATTTCATTTTCCTCAACTACCACATGACCCAATTTGGCCAATTTGACCATTTTTGACGAAAACCCCTAAATTGCCCTTTAAAGGCCCAATTTTTCCTCAAATCACCTCAAATGTCTACCAAATTGGTCCCAAATTCCCCCAATTTCAATTTTAAACTCAAATTAACCCTTCCTATGACAAATCTAAACCAAATCCAAGCCCAATTGGTCCATGATTTGAACCTAATTTTGATCTAAACCATAACCCCAATTTTGGCTCCATGACTTGGTTCCCCCCAATTGAACCCATGGCCTACTCAACTTGCCACAATTTGTTTTGAAAATCTTCAAAACATTCACATACATCAAACTTTACCTTCAACTGGCCTTGGTGAAGCCTTAATTTCATTTAATTTCAACTTAAGTCCAAAAAGCCCCAAATTCATCCCAAATTGGCCATGTATTAAAATCCCACCAAATTGATGGCTTTAGCCCCAAAATTTTCACTCAATTCCTTCATGAAAAATATTCACAACATCTCCCTTGATCATTTGGACCATTCAATTGGACTTAGCCTAAGGCTAGCTCAACCTAGATCCAAGTTTAGCCCAACGTGCCCAAATTGACCAAATTTCAAAAATCCTTCAAATTGACCCTTTCATTGAACTCAAAATCATATCAACCCTTCACCAAAAATCTTCATTACAATCATCTACACAATATTAATCAATCATTTGGGCTAATTGAGATGGCTAGCTTATCCCATACCCAAGCTTTGGTCACTTGCACCCACATTAAACCCATGCACTAAAGATTGCCTAACTACCCCAAAGTCACCAAATTAATGACTCCACAGATGGCCTAACTCCACATTCAATAATTGGACCCTAGTGACCAGCCTAAATCCCATAAAACCACCTATGCTAAGCCATGGACTAAAGGTTCCCTAAATCAAGGGATTTAATGTCATATTTGCTTAAGCCTTAGATATTTTTGCCAAAACAAAGCACAAACACATTTAATTGTTGTGACATATTCCCCTGGCTCACCTGACCTCCCTGGCCACCTCCCCTGGCCGGTTGGCCTACCTAGTGGCCGGAAAATGGCCAAACCAAGAGCCACCCTCATGGAATTAAGCCCAATTCAAACGTAAAGGCCACCTCATCCAAATTAAATGTTGGAGCCTCTCTGCCCTCCACCTAGGCAACACATCTTGCCCCCCAATTGGCCATGGTAGCAAGCCTTAGTCCATTTTTTATAAAAGCTCCCCTCCACGGCCGTGGAGGGAGTGCTGAAATTTCCTTGAGAGACTTCCCTAAATTGATCTATAAGCCTCTTTGAGACCTCCTAGGTGCAATCCAACCACCACATTGCCCTGAATCCCCTTGCCAGAGCCCAATTTTTGAGCTCAAAACTTTGCCGAAGATAGGACAGAGCTCCCCACACCTCTACACTCCACCAAAACCAAATTAAACTCACCCACACTTTCACCACANTGAGCTCAAAACTTTGCCGGAGATAGGACAGAGCTCCCCACACCTCTACACTCCACCAAAACCAAATTAAACTCACCCACACTTTCACCACACTGAGAAAGGGAGAAGCCCCATCAAATCCCCCTTCCACAGAGCCTCTAACATAGCTCTAGACCAGCACATGAAATCGAGCTTGTTTGAATTCATAACTAGACTTTACACCACAACAAGAGGCTTAATCCTAGCCTCCGTGGACCCCAACGAATGTGCCAAGCATCTCTGATCGAAGTTTCCCTTCTCAGAGCCAAGGTATTGAACCTCTCCTCCTCCCGACCCGATTTTGATTGTCCATTTGATTAGGCTTAATTTAATTACATGATTACCGTATGGATGTGTTCGACTCACTTAAACGAGTCCATAGGATCAAACCCAAAGTAATTTGGTTGAGTTTAGGCTAAGATCTTAAGATTTTAGTGTGGACGGTCACAAGATCGCTCTATCGGGGACGATGACGGGGAGTCATCTGATCAAGAGTATATCGGATGGATGGAGGAGATTGAGCTAGACAACGCTTCCTTACATGAACCGTGGGTCGAGTCAGCGGCTACATGGATGGCAACATCCAACCAGAGCGCACCACGTGTGTCTTTGGAGCTTCCTAGGATCCAATCAACACCATGCATTTAAATAGATAAATAAGGAATTAAGAAAATAGAAAATGATCCCCATCTTTAAAAATTCATATCTTGGTGTAGAAAAATTACAAAAATAAAATGAAAATACCCACTTTCTCAATAAACAGAGGAGAACAATGTGGAAATGATTTGAAGTACATGTGATGTATATTTTATTTTTAATTAATTAAACACCGATTTGAGTATTTTGATTCTCCATGCATGTAGGCATATCACCATGGCTTAAAATTTTAGCATGTTGTTGCCTCTGTCTTAGGGAGTATCTCTGATTTTTCCAAAGTCAGAAAAGGACCCTAGACAGAGATCCATATTTTTCAAGTTTATGTCTATTATTTGCATAAATTAATCATGATAATTAGCATGNACTTAAAATTTTAGCTTGTTGTTGCCTCTGTCTTAGGGAGTATCTCTGATTTTTTCAAAGTCAGAAAAGGACCCTAGACAGAGATCCATATTTTTAAAGTTTATGTCTATTATTTGCATAAATTAATCATGATAATTAGCATGTTGCTTAGAAAATTTCATGAAAATTTTGAAAGGTTAACTATGACTAGAGAATTTCCTGGAAAATATTTCATGGGTTAAGTCATAAAGAATGCACCTAATCTTCACCAACCCTAAAACACAAAGAAAATTAATTTTGGCTGACACAAACATCTAAATGACTTGACTTTTAATCTCCATTAAGATTGAATGTCGAGAGAACTCCCCATAAAAATTTCAAAATATTTAGAGCTCATTTGGTAACTTAAATTGGTTTTTTACTTAAATAACATTTTTGGCACTAAAATGATTTTTAATAATTGAAATATAACTTGAAAAATTTTAAAACTTAGTTTTTGGAGTCCTTTATGGTCAGAGAGATTTTCTAAAAATAAAAATAAAATAAAAGTAAAAACTTCATTTTTAGCCTTTTTTAAAAATTTAAAATAATTAAAAAATGGTAAAAAAATTTAAAAAAATTCATAGAAATGTTTTAAATTGTTTTCTAAGAACTTAAGAACAATTATAATGTTTTCGTTGATTTTCTAAATAAAGATATTGAATTTTGAAGCTTAAAATAAATTTTAAGGGCTAAAAATGGATTTTTCACTAAAATAATTCCAAAAATTCAAATAAAAATTAGAAAAAATATAAAATTTATTTTTCTGTGTCCCTTGACATCATATAGATTTAATAAAAATATAAAAATTAATTTCACACATTCAAAATATTTTATAAATAATAAACACTCCAAAATTTAAAATAATTCTTAAAATTCAAATAAATTTTAAAAAATTATGAAATTTTGTGCAAAGGCTTCCCTAGTTTAAGCCCACTCCTAGTAAAAATTTTATGGGATTAGGCTTTATCTTGGTTAAGTTAAAAAATTTTCTTTGAAAAGTCATATTTTTTGCATTAAAATAATTNAAAGGTTTACTTTGACTAGAGAATTTCTTGGAAAATATTTCATGTGTTAAGTCATTAAGAATGCACCTAATCTTCAGCAACCCTAAAACACAAAGAAAATTAATTCTGGCTGACACAAAAATCTAAATGACTTGACTTTTAATCTCCACTAAGATTGAAAGTCCAGAGAACTCCCTATAAAAATTTCAAAATATTTGGAGCTCATTTGGTAACTTAAATTGGTTTTTTACTTAAATAACATTTTTGGCACTAAAATAATTTTTAATAATTGAAATATAACTTGAAAAATTCTAAAACTTAGTTTTTGAAGTCCTCTATGGTCAGAGAGATTTTCTAAAAATAAAATTAAAATAAAAATAAACTTCATTCTTAGCCTATTTTAAAATTTTAAAATAATTAAAAAATGGTAAAAATTTTTTAAAAAATTCATAGAAATGTTTTAAATTGTTTTCTAAGGACTTAAGAACAATTAAAATATTTTTCTTGATTTTCTAAATAAAGATATTGAATTTTGAAGCTTAAAATAATTTTTAAAGGCTAAAAATGGATTTTTCACTAAAATAATTCCAAAAATTCAATTAAAAATTATAAAAAATATAAAATTTATTTCTTTGTGTCCCTTGACATCATATAAATTTAATAAAAATATAAAAATTAATTTCACACATTCAAAATATTTTATAAATAATAAACACTCTAGAATTTAAAATAATTCTTAAAATTCAAATAAATTTTAAAAAATTATGAAATTTTGTCCAAAGGTTTCCCTAGTTCAAACCCACTTCTAGTAGAAATTTTAAGGGATTAGGCTTTATCTTGGTTAAGTTAAAAAATTTTCTTTGAAAAGTCATATTTTTTGCATTAAAATAATTATATAAATTCAATTAAATTTTGAAAAGTCACATTTTCTCCTGTAATGTCTTAATTGCCCATGAGTGAGGTAAAATAAAAATCCCAAAGTCATTGGGATTAAATTTGACAAATTATGAAGTGATAGACCCTAAGGGGCGAAAATATAATTTTGGAAATTTGGCCTTAATTAACATTAGGCTTAATTCCAGAAAGGGAAATGGGCAATTTTTAATCCTANCAGGGACGAAAATAAAATTTTGGAAATTTGGCCTTAATTAACATTAGGCTTAATTCCAGAAAGGGAAATGGGCAATTTTTAATCCTAATTAACATATTTGGGTGGTTGAAATACAAGAGATTAATTGGTAGAAATCCATCTCACTTTTCTTAATTAAAAGGATAAATTTATAATTTTTTGAAATTATAGAAATTTGGAAGTCTAGTCAATTAAATGATCCTAAACTTAGGGGTATGATTTTGGGTGTCAATAACTCAGTGATTTAATACCCCTATTTGATCTTCAAGTAACTTTCAAAAATGAATCTTCATAAACTCAATCTTTTTCAAGACATATAACTAAGACATTCAACAAAATTTTAAGGGCTTAGTAGTNAATTTAATACCCTTATTCGATCTTCAAATAACTTTCAAAAACAAATCTTCATAAACTCAATCTTTTTCAAGACATATAACTAAGACATTCAACAAAATTTTAAGGGCTTAGTAGTGACCTAGGCTAAACCAAATTTTGTCTAAATAAGGATTAGAAAAACAAACATAATTGAAGATTAAACATCTTTCAAACACTACAAGTTCAAGTCAAAAAGTTAGCTAAATACCTTAATAACATTAACTTGCCCCTTTAGGGGTCTTCACCCATATAATTCCCAAATTTAATTATAAGTGATAATTACCCTACTCTTAGGGATAATTGAGACATTAATGTTCATTTGACATTAAGGGTATTTACAGGATGAATTATTAAGGAACATAATAAGTTTAAAAGAGCTCGGGATTTTTCACCAGGCAGTGAGAGAGTAGCATAGATCTGCTTCTTTCTCTAGATTTGTTGGATACCTCGGAGGTCTACTAAACTTAATATGTTTTGTCTAACGAAATATCATACTTAATAAAATTAATAAGGACCCACCAAGATATGACCTAGGGTTAGGCAGGTCACCATAAGTGCCTTAACATGCATCATGAGTTTCAGGTGGTGGAACAAAAAGACTCGCTAGGTACGCTTATACAGTTTTCAGCGTTGTCTTTCTTGTACTTTCATGCTGTACTTTTTTATTTTAAACACAAAATTGCATGCTAAACAATGATGTCACCCTGCATGAAAACTAAAACTGTCAGGATAGCCACAAAAACAAAACCAAAACTGAATATAAAATCAACCAAGATAAAATTCACCGCCACAACATTCAAAATATAAAACAACTCAAAACTTAATCATAAAATTTACACAAAACTACAACTTAAATTAAATTAATACATCTCTGTTGGATGATCGGGAATCCCTCGGAGGAGGTAACCTATGGTTGCTGACGAGGCTTCCCACGGTCTAAATGAAATTATGGAACTCATTAAGTTGAGTTTAGTAAATTCAGGAGGCTTCCCACGGTCTAAATGAAATTATGGAACTCATTAAGTTGAGTTTAGTAAATTCATTTATTCCCACGGTCTAAATGAAATTATGGAACTCATTAAGTTGAGTTTAGTAAATTCATTTGGACTTTCCCACGGTCTAAATGAAATTATGAAACTCATTAAGTTGAGTTTAGTAAGTTCATTTGGGTTTTTCCACGGTATAAATGAAATTATAGAACTCATTAAGTTGAGTTTAGTAAGTTCATTTGGACTAACTCACGGTCTAAATGAAATTATGAAACTCATTAAGTTGAGTTTAGTAAATTCATTTGGACCCACGGTCTAAATGAAATTATGGAATTCATGAAGGTAACCTACGGTTGCTAACGAGGCTTCCCACGGTTTAAATGAAATTATGGAACTCATTAATATGAGTTTAGTAAATTCATTTGGACTAAGTGATTCCAATAGAAAATAGTGATGCCGGGACGAGAGTTTAGTAAATTCATTTGGACTAAGTGATTCCAATAGAAAATAGTGGTGCCGGGACGACGGTTTCATAAGTTCATTTGGACTAAGTGAATCCAATAAAAAATAGTGATGCCGGAACAAGGGAACCGTCGGACTAAGCGAATCCAATAGAAAATAGTGATGCCGGAACGAGGGAACCGTAGGATCCTAACCTGACTAAGTGAATCAAATAGAAAATAGTGATGCCGGAATGAGGGAACCGTAGGATCCTAACCAACCGGAATGAGGGATTACGGTTGCTAATGAGGCTTCCCACGGTCTAAATGAAATTATGGAACTCATTAAGTTGAGTTCGTAAGTTCATTTGGACTAAGTGAATCCAATAGAAAATAGTGGTGCTAGAATAAGGGAACCGTAGGATCCTAACCGCGATAGAAAATAGTGGTGCCGGAACGAGGGAACCATAGGATCCTAACCGATGTCGCTCTAATCAGAAAATTGTGGTGCCGGAACGAGGGAATCGTAGCAGTTGCTAACGAGGCTTCCCACGGTTTAAATGAAATTATGGAACTCATTAAGTTGAGTTTAGTGATTGCTAACGAGGCTTCCCACAGTCTAAATGAAATTATGGAACTCATTAAGTTGAGTTTAGTACTAACGAGGCTTCCCACGGTCTAAATGAAATTATGGAACTCATTAAGTTGAGTTTAGTAAGTCTAATGAGGCTTCCCACGGCCTAAATGAAATTATGGAACTCATTAAGTTGAGTTTAGTAAATGTTTGGACTAAGTGATTCCAATAGAAAATAGTGATACCGGGACGACGGAACCGAGGGATCTTGACCGGAGGCTTCCCACGGTCTAAATGAAATTATGGAACTCATTAAGTTGAGTTTAGTAAATTCATTTATTCCCACGGTCTAAATGAAATTATGGAACTCATTAAGTTGAGTTTAGTAAATTCATTTGGACTTTCCCACGGTCTAAATGAAATTATGAAACTCATTAAGTTGAGTTTAGTAAGTTCATTTGGGTTTTTCCACGGTATAAATGAAATTATAGAACTCATTAAGTTGAGTTTAGTAAGTTCATTTGGACTAACTCACGGTCTAAATGAAATTATGAAACTCATTAAGTTGAGTTTAGTAAATTCATTTGGACCCACGGTCTAAATGAAATTATGGAATTCAGGAGGTAACCTTACATTGCTAATGAAGTTTCCCACGGTCTAAATGAAATTATGGAACTCATTAAGTTGAGTTTAGTAACGAGGTGCGGTCTAAATGAAATTATGGAACTCATTAAGTTGAGTTTAGTAAATTCATTTGGACTAAGTGAATCCAATAGAAAATAGTGGTGCCAGAACGAGAGAACCGTAGGATCCTAACCGGTGTCGCTCTAATCAACTTTAACATGCCCCCCCATAAATTAAAGAACTTCAATAATATGGCCACCTGATTTGACATTATAACTTGACACCCTAGAAAACTTAAACTCACCACGACGAGGAGCTTGGAGCTAGCATGGTGGGCAGTACGACCATCTTCAAAACGAAAACCTGTCTTCCCCAGCTAAACCAATCTTCCTTCCTTAGACTTATGCAACAAATCCATAGGACTTTGAGGTGCTTGCTTATGCAACATAAATCTTCACCTTATCTTTAGAACTTTGTATAGCTCTGCTATACAATATAAGCCCTAACTCGTCTTAGGATTCTGAGGTTGTCGTCCATCACGACCTAAATCCTCACATCCTCCAAGCTATTTATGTGATCATTTCACATAAATGTAAGCCATAACAAATAAAATTGACAGGATGAAATATCTAAACATTTTTCTCCTCAAAATTTAAGCCAAACATTAGGACAACTTGGGAAGTAACAAAGTTTCTCATCTGGATCCATGAAATCCCCTAATTCTTCCTCCTTTGGACTTTATAACAAAATGTTCCAAATTTGAACCAATCCCCTTTCACACCTCTTTGTCCAATCACATTGAAAAGTCCTATCCTTTTGAAATCCTTGAAGATAATATTTCTAGATTTTTATTGAGGGCCTTCTTAGGTGACTTTCGGTCATTTAAGATGTAATTAATGACCAAAGAAAAATATATTAAGATTTTCATACCTATTTTACACTGTTTTTGATGATATTATACTTTAAAGAAGGGTATTTTTAATGTTCTGTTGTAGGTATGATGAATTATGGTCATTGGAATAAAAAGATTCAAAAATGGTGCAATTTGGAGCAAAAACGAGCAAGAAATGAAATTTTGCCCTATCACCTTTCGATAAGTCTCTCAATGCTTAATCTCTTTTGCACTTTTTGCAAATTTTTGAATGAGATTACACTTTAAAGGAAGGATATTTTCATGCTTATTTTGTATGGCTATTTGTTAGGAACACAACGCAACTGAAATGGGGCAAAACAGAGCTAAAATGAAGCCAAAAGGAGCGAAACGGTGGAGCTCCACAGTCTGCTCGCCGACGGCACCAAAATGGTGCCGACGGCGATATTTACCCGAGAAGACTTAAAAATGATAGAAAAGCTCACCGACAGCGCCCGGGACGACTATGGATCAACTTTTGGCGGTTATAGGCCGAAATTCAACTTATTTGGACGCTTTTTGAAAGGGTTCTTGTGGCAACTCTTCAAAATTCATCCCTACACTTTAAAAGAACAAATTTAGGTTAATAAAAAGGGGATATATGTGAAAGGAATGCTTGGAAAAGTGTGGAGAAAGTTTAGGGTTTTTAGAATAGGAGTAGAAATATAGATTTTTACCCTTTTGGAGAGATTGGAGTGAGATTTTGAGAGAATTTGTAAGGAGATGTTCTAGCATTGCATGTATCGGCGGGAGACTTTGTAGGAGAGATTTTTTTCTTTCTTTTAAAGGGAAAAAGCTAAGTATTGTGTTCTTCATTATCTTATGGTTTTGTAAAGGTGGATTTGCTTTGATGAAATGTAGTTTTCCATTGTATTTTCTTCGTGCTTTGCGATGTGTTTTTCTTACTCTCTCTTCTTGTTTGGAAAAAATTGTATGAGAAGATTATGTTGTTGTTTTCATTTTACTTTTCTCTTGTAAAGAGTAGAATTCATGTTTAGGATTTTGTGATGCATGTTAGAAGCGAATTTAATTATAAATGTGATGGTTTTTACTTGCACTTAATTGCATTACAGTTAGAAGCAGATTTAATTATCAATGTGATGGTTTTTACTTGCACTTTATTTACATTACAATTGCCTGTTGTAGTGTTAAAGTTTGTTGTAATTGCATTAAGACCCGAGAGGGCTGTGTAATTCTCATCTGTTGTAGAGTTAAAATTAGTTGTAATTGTATTAAGACCTGAGAAGGCTGTGTAATTCTCAACTTGTAGTGTTAAAATTTATTGTAATTTCATTGATCCGAAATGGCAATGTAATTCTCAACAAAGTGAAACCACATTCAAAGTCCATGGTTGGTTAAGTTCATGGGAGTTGAGTGTAAATAAATAGAGAAATATACTTTGATGGGTGTAGAATTGGAGATTTTAGGGTGAGAAACTAAAATCCCCAATTTCGTCCTATTGTTTGAGTACTGAAGCGGAGATGTTAGCCCTCAGGCAAAGGGAACGTGGGAGCTCCGAAGTGAGAGCCGGTATCCTTCCAGCCTAGCCACGGATTCAGTAAACAAGCATAGGATTAGTCAATTTTCTTTATGCCTGGACCAAAGAGTAAAGAATAGGAGTGCTCCTATTTGGCACATACAATATTTAATGCATCTCATTCTTTTAAATTATCCAATTCATTACAAAAGAATAGTAGTTTTTAATATCTCAAAATTCTCCAAACCAATTCATCTAAAAAGGGTTATCTTAAGAATTAATATTTGCATTTAGTTATATTTACGATCTTTATATTTAACACTTGAATTTAGGAGTAGTTGCTAGATAAAACATCATTTTAATCGACATTCTAAACTAAGGACTAATTTTAGTAGATTAGAATTTGATTAAGGACCTCTTACCTCGCTTCCCTGTGGGATCGATAAATGGGACTCCACTAGAGCCCTGTAGTGTTTGAAATTGCAACTTTACAAAATCATTATAAATATATAAATCTAGATTCATAAATTCTTTCATATTAAAAGTTGCATCAATTTTGTGGCGCCGTTGTCGGGGATTTAAATCTTCTAGTAGCGGTATCAAATTCTTGTATTTTTAAGCATATATAAAGTCACTGTCATGTTTTTGGCGTCGTTGCCGGGGAAACATCGGTAAGAAATTTAGGAGAACTTTAGTTGAAGTAATTAGGCTTAGACTTTGAAGACTATAGTGTCATAAAAAAAAACTATTTTTGTGTGAAAGGTGTTTTTATATGAAAAAGTGTTAAAAAAACTGTTTGTGTGAAAAATATGGTGTTTGTGAAAATGTTTTGTTGTGTTGAATATATTTCATCTGTTATTTGTTTAATTGTTAATGTATTATTTGTTGTGCTACATATGCAAAACAAAGGATCTGCAGGACTTGTGTCTTATGATCCCGAGTTTGAAAAAAATAAATAAATAAAAATACAAAGNCCAAGCTATTTATGTTACATAAATGTAAGCCTTAACAAATAAAATTGACAGGATGAAACATCTAAACATTTTTCTTCTCAAAATTTAAGCCAAACATTAGGACAACTTGGAAAGTCACCAAGGTTCTCCTCTGGATCCATGAAATCCTCTAATTCTTCCTCCTTTGGACTCTATAACAAAATGTTCTAAATTTGAGCCAATTCCCTTTCATACCTCTTTGTCCAATCACATTGAAAAGTCTTATCCTTTTGAAATCTTTGAAGATAATATTTCTAGATTTTTATCGAGAGCCTTCTTAGGTGACTTTCGGTCATTTAAGATGTAATTAATGACCAAAGAAAAATATATTGAGATTTTCATACCTATTTTATACTATTTTTGATGATATTACACTTTAAAGAATGATATTTTTAATGTTTTATTGTAGGTATGATGAATTATGGTTATTGGAACAAAAAGATTAAAAAACGGTGCAATTTGGAGCAAAAATGAGCAAGAAATGAAATTTTGCCCTATCAGCTTTCGATAAGTCTCTCGATGCTTAATCTCTTTTACACTTCTTGCAAATTTTTGAATGAGATTACACTTTAAAGGAAGGTTATTTCCATGCTTATTTTGTAGGGCTATTTGTTTGGAACACAACGCAACTGAAATGGGGCAAAACAAAGCTAAAATGGAGCCAAATGGAGCGAAACGGTGGAGCTGCGCAGTCTGCTCGCCGACGGCACCAAAATGATGCCGGCGGCGAGAATTACCCGAGAAGACTGAAAAATGATAGAAAAGCTCACCGACAGCGCCTGAGACGACTATGGACCGACTTTTGGCGGTTATAGGCCGAAATTCAACTAATTTGGACGCTTTTTGAAAGGGTTCTTGTGGCAACTCTTCATACTTCATCCCTACACTTTAAAAGAAGGAATTTAGGTTAGGAAAAAGGGGATATGTGTGAAAGGAATGTTAGGAAAAGTGTGGAGAAAGTTTAGGGTTTTTAGAATAGGAGTAGAAATGTAGATTTCTACCCTTTTGGAGAGATTGGAGAGGAGATTTTGAGAGAATTTGTAAGGAGATGTTCTAGCACTGCATGGATCAGCGGGAGACTTTGTGGGAGAGATTTTTTTTCTTTCTTTTAAAGGGAAAAAAACTAAGTATTGTGTTCTTCATTATCTTATGGTTTTGTAAACACTTATCGGGTGGATTTGCTTTGATGAAATGAAGTTTTCCGTTGTATTTTCTTCGTGCTTTGTGATGTGTTTTTCTTACTCTCTCTTCTTGTTTGGAAAAAATTGTATGAGAAGATTATGCTGTTGTTTTCATTTTACTTTTCTCTTGTAAAGAGTAGAATTCATGTTTATGATTTTGTGATGCATGTTAGAAAAGGATTTAATTATAAATGTGATGGTTTTTACTTGCACTTTATTTACATTACAATAAAGGCCTCTTGTAGTGTTAAAATTTATTGTAATTTTGATTGATCCAAAAGGGCAGTGTAATTCTCAACAAAGTGAAACCACATTCAAATTCCATGGTTGGTTAAGCTCATGGGAGTTGAGTGTAAATAAATAGGGAAATATATTTTGATGGGTGTAGAATTGGAGATTTTAGGGTGAGAGACTAAAATCCCCAATTCCGTCCTATTGTTTGAGTACTGAAGCGAAGATGTTAGCCCTCAAGCAAGGGGAACGTGGGAGCTCCGAAGTGAGAGCCGGTATCCTCCAGCCTAGCCACGGATTCAGTAAACAAGCACAGGATTAGTCAATTTTCATTATGCCTGGACCAAAGAGTAAGGAATAAGAGTGCTCCTATTTGGCACATACAATATTTATTGCATCTCACTCTTTTACATTATCCAATTCATTACATAAGAATAGTAGTTTTTAATATCTCAAAATTCTCCAACCAATTATCAAAGGGGTTATCCTTAGAATTAATATTTGCATTTAGTTATAGTTACGATCTTTATATTTAACACTTGCATTTAGGAGAAGTTGCTAGATAAAACATCATTTTAATCGACATTCTAAACTAAGGACTAATTGTAGTAGACTAGAATTGGACTAAGGACCTCTTACCTCGCTTCCTTCTGGGATCGATAAACAGGACTCCACTAGAGCCCTATATTACTTGAGCGATATGTATACTTGCGTTTGAAATTATGGCTTTACAAAATCATTATAAATATATAAATCTGGGTTCATAAATTCTTACATATTAAAAGTTGCATCAAATTTTTGGCGCCGTTGTCGGGGATTTAAATCTTCTAGTAGCGATATCAAATTCTTATATTTTTAAGCATATATAAAGTCGCTGTCAAGTTTTTGGCGTTGTTGCCGGGGAAACTTCGGTAAGAACTTTAGGAGAACTTTAGTTGAAGTAATTAGGCTTAGACTTGGAAAACTATAGTGTCATAAAAAAAAACTATTTTTGTGTGAAAGGTGTTTTTATATGAAAAAGTGTTAAAAAAATTGTTTGTGTGAAAAATACGTTGTTCGTGAAAATGTTTTGTTATGTTGAATATATTTCATCTGTTATTTGTTTAATTGTTAATGTATTGTTTGTTGTGCTACGTGTGCGAAACAAAGGATCTGCAGGACTTGTGTCTTATGATCCCGAGTTTGAAAAAAATAAATAAATAAAAATACAAAGAGGACTCAAAAAACTAGAAATGAAAATGAAAAACTTTCAAGATAATAACTTGGAAAATCATCATACTTCATTGAGGGATTACGTAAATCCTACGACAGATGAAATTCACTCAAGTATACAAAACCCTGTCGTAGAAGCTGACTCATTTGAAATAAATCCTGATATTATCCAACTAGTGTAGGACAATCAGTTTGGGGGAACTCCTTTGGAGGATCCCTATTTACACTTATCAAATTTTGTAGAATTTATGTTATATTTCATTATAACGGTATGTCAGACGATGATGTCAGACTAAGGCTTTTTCCTTTCTCACTAAGGGATAAGGATAAAATNGAGATTATCCATTTAGTGCAGGACAATCAGTTTGGGGGAACTCCTTTGGAGGATCCCTATTTACACTTATCAAAGTTTGTAGAATTTTGTGCTATATTTCATTATAACGGTATGTCAGACGATGATGTCAGACTAAGGCTTTTTTCATTTCTCACTAAGGGATAAGGCTAAAATGTGGTTATACTCATTAGCACCTAGCTCTNCTACTTTTAATTTTAATTAAGTGTTGGATGAAAGTTGTGGAGAGCATTAATCTTTAATGTTCAAAGAAGTTGTGATGTTTTAAATCCACGTGCTTCATTTACTTCTTGATTTGGCCAATCCAGATGTTAAAATTTGTTGTGAGAACATGTAAGTCAGACTTGTATTGTCTCAGTCAACAATTGGAAAGAATCACATGAGGTTGTATGAATGAGAATGTAATGAGCCGACATTGTCATTGTCAACAATTGGAAAGAAGCACATGAGGTTATATGAATGAGAATGTAGTTCATAGACTGATATTGTCTCAGTCAACAATTGGAAAGAATCACATGAGGTTGTATGAGTGAGAATGTAATAGCTGGTATTGTCTCAGTCTTCCAAATGTTAAAATTTGTTGTGAGAACATGTAAGAACCGGGCTGGTATTGTCTCAGTCAACATTTGGAAAGAATCACATGAGGTTGTATGAATGAGAATGTAGTTCATATGATACTGGTATTGTCTCAGTCAACAACTGGAAAGAATCACATGAGGTTGTATGAATGAGAATGTACTTCATATGATTTAGTGCAAATAAGTCTCAGTCAATAATTGGAAAGAATCACATGAGATTGTATGAATGAGAATGTAATTCAGTATTGTCTCAATCAACAATTGGAAAGAATCACATGAGGTTGTATGAATGAGAATGTAATTTATTCCAAATGTTAAAATTTGTTGTGAGAACATGTAAGAACCGGGCTGGTATTGTCTCAGTCAACATTTGGAAAGAATCACATGAGGTTGTATGAATGAGAATGTAGTTCATATGATACTGGTATTGTCTCAGTCAACAACTGGAAAGAATCACATGAGGTTGTATGAATGAGAATGTACTTCATATGATTTAGTGCAAATAAGTCTCAGTCAATAATTGGAAAGAATCACATGAGATTGTATGAATGAGAATGTAATTCAGTATTGTCTCAATCAACAATTGGAAAGAATCACATGAGGTTGTATGAATGAGAATGTAATTTAAGTCTCAGTCAACAATTGGAAAGAATCACATGAGGTTGTATGAATGAGAATGTAGTTCATATGCTGGTATTCTCTCAGTCAATAATTGGAAAGAATCACATGAGGTTGTATGAATGAGAATGTAGTTCATATGAGTGTCAGTCAACAATTGGAAAGAATCACATGAGGTTGTATGAATGAGAATGTAGTTCATATGATTAAGTGCAAATAAATAAGGAAATATTCATTGAAGGGTGTAGAGTTAGAGGACTTCAAAGTGACATGTTAAATCCCTCAACTTGGTTTATTGTTTTAGGTTCGGATATGAGACGTTAGCCCCCACGTGGAGGGAATTGAGGGAACTCTAGAGTGAGAGCTACTATCTTCCCTGCCTAGCCGGTCTTCAGAATTATTCAAATTTTAAATTAGTCAATGTTCTTTATGGCATCTCTAGTAAGGGTAAAGAATATTATTGCTCCTATTTGGCACAACCAATATGCATACTTCCACTACAGAATTTCTATACTTATTATTGATTCATGATAAGGAGAAAAATATTTTCATATTTAGTTCTTTTCTTCTACAAAAACTNTTTTATACTTATTATTGATTCATGATAAGGAGAAAAATATTTTCATATTTAGTTCTTTTCTTCTACAAAAACTCAAGTTTTCTTTTTATGTTTGTTTTGTTTTTGTCAAAATATTAAAATTACCAAAATTATTTAAACTTTCTTTACCGCAAAAACGTCTTTAGTTTAAATAATTATCTTTTTAAAAATAGAAAGTTTTCCAAAAAGTGCATATTGCATATTTTTCCTGTGGGTTCGATATTCATGTCTTAATCAAAAAGTTTTATATTACTTCATAACGATATGTATACTTGCGTAGTATCTCAATATATATAAATTAAAAGTTAAATTCTTATTTTTCTTCAAGATAATCAAAATTATTGTTATATTGTTGTTTATATACAGTTTTGGGATCAAGTTTTTGGCGCCATTGTCGGGAAAGTGAAGTGAAAATTATAAAGAATCTATTGATTTAAAAGCAAATTTTTATTTTTAGAAAGTCTTATTTAAANATATATGCAGTTTCGGGATCAAGTTTTTGGCGCCATTGTCGGGAAAGTGAAGCGAAAATTATAAAGAATCTATTGATTTAAAAGCACATTTTTATTTTTATAAAGTCTTATTTAAACTTTAAGTTATTGTATTTTATTTTGTGTGTGTTTAGTTTTATTTTATTTCTGTTAGTGTACGCGTAGTTCAAGTTCTGAAGGACTAGTGCCCTACGATTCTGAATTAGAGTGAACTGTTAGAAAAATCAAAAAATTAAAAAAATTAAAAATCTTGAAATGTCTAAAAATATTATAGAAATGGCAAACTAAAATAATCAAAATGCTGAAATTCATCAAGGGTTTAGACCTTTAAGAGATTATGCCAACCCTATTGTAGATGAATTTCATTATAGTAGTCAAAAACCTACTAAATTTGCTAATTCATTTGAGCTTAAACATGCTATTATCCAAATGATATCAAATAATCAGTTTGGGGGATCACCAATATTCAAATTTACATCTTGTCAATTTTCTAGAATTGTGCGCTACATTTATCAGTTGATGTCATAAGACTTAGGTTATTTCCTTTCTCACTGAGGGATAAAGCTAAGATGTGGTTGAATTCGTCAGCACCTCGATCTACCAGAACTTGGTGTGATTTAGCACAAAAATTCCTTGCTAAATATTTTTCACCATAAAAAACTGCGAAGCTTAGAAATGATATTACATCTTTTAATCAGTTTGAAGGGGAATCTATTTATGAATCATGAGAAAGATTTAAAGAACTCTTAAGAAAGTGTCCACACCATGTTATATCAGATTGGTTAATAATTCAAATTTTTTATAATTGATTAGTTGGATCTCTTAGATCAATTATCGATGCCGTTGCTGGTGGTTCATTAATGTCAAAACCATTTCATGACGCTTATGCTTTAATTTAAGAAATGACTACCAATAATTTTCAATGGCCTTCTGAGAGGGTGAATCCTAAGCAAGTAGTCAATATTCATGAATCTGATGCATTTACTATGTTAGCAAATCAAGTTGCTGCAAGTTTAAGGAAGTTAGACCAATTTGGAATAAATTTGTCTCAACTAATTTCCATGATTGAAGAGAATTCATTAGGCCAAATGGTAGATTCTCAAGCATCATTAAAAACTTTGAATGTTCATAAATAATAAATAGAATAACCCATATTCAAATTATTATAACCCAGGTTGGAAGAACCATCCTAACTTCAATTGGTAGAATAGCCCATATTCAAATTATTATAACCCATGTTGGAAAAACCATCCAAACTTTAACTGGAATAGCAATTCAGGTGGTAATAATCAACAATGGGGGAACAACCAAGTAAACCCATTGGGAAACTAGAACAATCAATGGAATAATAATTATAGATCTACTTATCCTCCAGGTTACAACAGCAATACATAATTTAAGGAGAAGAAGTTATCTATAGAAGAAGTGGTGTTACAAATGAAAAATCAATTACAAAGTCAAGGAGCTACAATTAGTTGGGCAAATATAAATTCGTTAAGTAATAGATCCCAAGGAACACTTCCTAGTAATACTGAAACAAGTCTGAAAGACCAGACATTAAGTAATAGATCCCAAGGAATACTTCCTAGTAATATTGAAAAAATCCAAAAGACCAGAATAAAGAGGAAGTAAAAACCGTTCAACTTAGAAGCGGAAGAGAGTTGGAGGGTAGGGTTCAAAAAGAAATTGAAGTAGAGAGAGCAGAAATTGAAGAATCAAAAGAGGACGCTCCAAAAGATNAAGAATCAACTTGGGCAAATAGAAAATTCATTAAGTAATAGATCCTAAGGAACACTTCCTAGTAATACTGAATAAAATCCAAAACACCAGAATAAAGAGGAAGTAAAAACCGTTCAACTTAGAAGCGGAAGAGAGTTGGACGGTAGGGTTCAAAAAGAAATTGAAGTAGAGAGAGCAGAAATTGAAGAATCAAAAGAGGACGCTCCAAAAGATTCTGAAAGACATATTTCTTTACTAAAAATTGATTTGGAAAAACCACCACCTCCATTTCCTCAGAGACTTCGTCAACAGAAGTTGGATAAGGAATTTTCAAAATTTCTGGAAATATTTAAGAAGCTTAGAATTAATATTCCATTTGCTGAAGCCTTAGAAAAAATGCAAACTATGTAAAGTTTATGAAGGATATTCTCAACAGGAAAATGAAGTTTGAAGATAATGAGACTATGCACTTATTGAGGAGTGCAGTGCTATAATTCAGAAAAAGCTTCCTAAAAATTATAAAGACCTGGTTGCTTTACTATTCCATGTGCAATAGGAGACATATTTTATGGGAAAGATTTATGTGATTTAGGTGCAAGCATTAACCTTATNGGAAGTTTGAAGATAATAAGACTATTGCACTTATTGAGGAGTGCAGTGCTATAATTCAGAAAAAGCTTCCTAAAAAGTATAAAGACCTGGTTGCTTTATTATTCCATGTGCAATAGGAGACATATTTTATGGGAAAGATTTATGTGATTTAGGTGCAAGCATTAACCTTATGTCATTATCAATATTCAAAAGATTGGGATTAGGAGATTTTAATTATTAACCTTTTAAATAAGGATTGGGATTAGGAGTTCATCTACAATATGGTTGGCATAATCTCTTAAAGGTCTAAACTCTTGATGAATTTCAGCATTTTGATCATTCTTGTTTGTCATTACTGTAATATTTTTGGATTTTTCAAGATTTTTAATTTTTTTGATTTATTTGATTTTTCTAACAGTTCTTTATAATTCAGAATCGTAGGGCAATAGTCCTTTAGAACCTGAACTACACATACACTAACATAAAATAAAATAAAACTAAACACACACAAAATGAAAAACAATAACTTAAAGTTTAGATAAGAAAGAAATTTTCTTTTAAATCGATAGATTCTTTACAATTTTCACTTCACTTCCCTGGCAACGACGCTAAAAACTTGGTCCTGAAACTGCTTATATGCAACAACATAACAATAATTCTGATTATATTTTTCACTTATATTTCCTTATTTCGCAANACTGTAATATTTTTGGATTTTTCAAGATTTTTAATTTTTTTGATTTTTTTGATTTTTCTAACAGTTCTCTCTAATTCAGAATCGTAGGACAATAGTCCTTTAGAACCTGAACTACACATACACTAACATAAAATAAAATAAAACTAAACACACAAAATGAAAAACAATAACATAAAGTTTAGATAAGAAAGAAATTTTGTTTTAAATCGATAGATTCTTTACAATTTTCACTTCACTTCCCTGGCATCGGCGCTAAAAACTTGGTCCTGAAACTGCTTATATGCACAGTATAACAATAATTCTGATTATATTTTTCACTTAAATTTCCTTATTTCGCAACAAAACCAAAAACTAGATCTTGAAGAAAAATAAGAATTTAACTTTTAATTTATATATATTGGGATACTACGCAGGTTTANAGATCTTGACAAAAAATAAGAATTTAACTTTTAATTTATATATATTGGGATACTACGCAGGTTTACGTATCGTTATCAAGTAATATAGGACTTTTTAATTAAGACCTGAATATCGAACCCACATGGAAGATATGCAATATGCACTTTTTAGAAAACTTTCTATTTTTAAAAAGACAATTATTTAAACTAAAGACATTTTCACAGTAAAAAAAGTTTAAATATTTTTGGTAATTTTAATATTTTGACAAAAAGAGAACAAACTTAAAAAGATAATTTAAGTTTTTGTAGAAGAAAAGAACTAAATATGAAAATATCTTTCTCCTTATCATGAATTAGTAATACGTATAAGAATTCTATTATGGAAGTATGCATATTATGTTGTGCCAAATATAAGCAATAATATTCTTTACTTTTACTAGAGATCCTATAAAGATCGGCTAGGCAAGGACGATACTAGCTCTCACTCTAGAGTTCCCTCGATTCCCTCCACTTGGGAGCTAACATCTCGTATCAGAACCTAAAATAATAAACCAATGTTGGGGGCTTTAAACTGCCACTTTAAAGTCCTCTAAGTCTACGTCATTCAATGAATATTTTCCTATTTATTTGCACTCAATCATATGAACTACATTCTCATTCATACACATCATGTGACTCTTTCCAATTGTTGAATTAGACAATACAAGCCCGGTTCTTATATGTTCTCGCAACAAATTTTAACATCTAGATTGGCCAAATAAAGAAATGAAGTATATGGATTTAAATCATCACAACTTATTCCAACATTAAAGATCAATACTCTCCACAACTTCCATCAAAACTTAATTACTTATCATTTTAAGAAGAAAGATAAAGAAAACTACTCAAAGTCCATGGAGAAAACAAAACCACTTAATTACTTATCATTTCAAGAAGAAAGATAAAGAAAACTACTCAGAATCCATGGAGAAAAAAAAAACACACTTTAGTTTAAAAGTAGAAAAATAAAGAAAACTACTCAGAATACATTGAGAAAATAAAACCACACTTTAGTTTAAAAGTAGAAATCATTGCCAAACCACTAAGAAGTCTCTTTAAAGATCAATACTCTCCACAACTTCCATCCAACACTTAATTACTTATCATTTTAAGAAGATGATAAAGAAAGCTACTTAGAATCCATGGAGAAAACAAAACTACAGTTTAGTTTAAAAGTAAAAATCATTGTCAAACCAACAACAAGTCTCAATTAAAACCAAAAGTAGTCATTGTCAAACCAATAACAAGTCTCGATTAAAAACCAAAAGTAGTCTAAAACAAAAAGATAAAAACTTATCTCAAGTCCTCCACCAAACTCTTGAAGTTCCATTGAACCTCTTCTCTTTTACAATCATCAACAATAAGTCTCAATTAAAACCAAAAGTAGTCTAAAATAAAAGATAAAAACTTATCTCAACAATAACAAGTCTCAATTAAAATCAAAAGTAGTCTAAAACAAAAGATAAAAACTTATCTCAAGTCCTAAGTCTCAATTAAAACCAAAAGTAGTCTAAAACAAAAAGATAAAAACTTATCTCAAGTCCTCTCCCCCGAACTCTTGAAGTTCTTTTGAATCTCTTATCTTTTACAACACTCTAAATACATATTTGGTGCCTAAAAATCTCTCCAACTAACTCCCCAATTTTAGAACTTTCAAAACTTTCCCAATACTTTCAGAACCCCTTTCAAAATCTCAATCTTCCTTCTTTTATAATTTTTGGTATCTCTTCAAAATGTGTCTTGATTCGATGTATTTACCCAAGGGATGCATTCTTTCGCAATAATTTTCGTCCATGGTGGTTGTAACCACCTATTAAGCCAATAGGTACCTCAAAAACCTATTCAAAATTTTCAAAAACCAAATTTACTTATCCAATAACTGTCACTGGCGCTTAAGCGTGGGGCCTCTGGTGCTTAGGCGCGGCTTTCTCTGTTAACCAACGCTTGAGCGTCGGATCTAGCGCTTAGGCGCCAAAACACTTTTGCACATTTTTCACCTATTTGCTCTAAATTTGATCCTTTTTCACTCCTATAAGAATTTTTCACCTTTTTACCTATACCTAAAAGAAAAACACAAAAATACATTCTATTAAAGCGCAATATCTAAAAAATAGGTATAAAAATAGGTCTAAAAATACTATATATTTTAGGCGTATCAGATACCCTCAGCTATATCTAGGGCTGTAAACGAGCCGAGCTTGAGCAAGCCCAGGCCCGGCTCGTGTTCGGCTCGCTCGAATCTGGCTNAATTTAAAGTAAAGGAAACTATATTTTAAAGTATTAAGAATTTTGGAAATTCATTTGAGAAGAAAAGATTAGGGCGCAATGATGTAAAAGCTATGAAATATTTATAAGGTAAAGGGATGCTTTGAGTTTCAAATTTAGGGAAAGAAAGGTGATGTTCAAAATCATTAAAGGCTATCCAGTTCTTTGAGTTTCAAATTTAGGGAAAGAAAGGTGAAGTTCAAAATCATTAAAGGCTATCCAGATTTTTGAGTTTCAAATTTAGGGAAAGAAAAGTGAAGTTCAAAATCATTAAAGACTATCCAGATAATAATCTTCACTTGAAAAAGAAAAAGAAAGGATTGACAACAATCACTGAAAAGAAAAGAAAAATTCACTTGAAAAAGGAAAAAGAAATGATTGACAACAATCCTTGAAAAGAAAAGAAAAATATATATTTTAGGGAAAGAAAAGTGAAGTTCAAAATCATTAAAGGCTATCCAGATATAGTAATCCTCACAAAAAAAGGAAAAAGTAATCCCTGAAAAGAAAAGAAAAGTATATAGGATTGAAAGCAATCCAAATAAAAAAGAAAAGAAAAGAAAGAAAAAATATATATATAAAAGTGAGGAGAAGCTTGAGGAGATGCCTAATAAAAAATTGGCTTCACTAGACTTACCTAAAGAAAAAACCTAAACACATTCCTGAACTTATATTTATAGATTAACATCTTTTACTAATAGTGTTCTCTTGAAGTTCCTATCATTTGAATATTCTAAGTGACTTGATATTACAACATATAGTCATTCTTAAAATGAATAGANTATCATTCAAACTTTTCATAATGGGTTAGTAGAATCCTTTAGGTTCATAATTGATGCTGCTGCTAGTGGATCATTAATGTCAAAATCATTTGATGAAGCGTATGCGTTAATTTAAAATATGGCTGCAAAAAAATTTCAATGGCCCTTTACAAGGGACCAATCCTAAAAAAGTAGCTAGAGTTCAGGATTCAGATGTGATTACAATTCTTGCATCTCAAGTTGCCACAATATCAAGGAAGTTGGACCAGTTTAGAATGAACCTGCCTCAACTCACTCCAGTAAGTAAGGAAAGTTCATTAGGGCATATGATTGATTCTAACTTATCATATGATTCTTTAAATACCATAAATAACTTGTACTCTAACTCTTACAACCCAGGTTGGGAGAACCATCTTAATTTGAACTAAAATCATACTACTGATGGTGGAAACCAAAAATGGGAAAATAATCATGCAAATCCTAATGGAAGTTGGAATAATCAGAGGAAGACAAACTATAGACCTTCATATCCACCGAACTCTAACAATGATCAACAATTTGAGGATAAGAAGATGTCTATGGAAGAAGTGGTATTGAAATTGGAAAACCAGTTAGAAAGTCAAAATTCTGCGATTAGAAACAAAGAGAATCAATTGGTACAAATTGCTAATTCACTTAGCAATAGACCCCAAGGAACACTTCCTAGCAACATTGAGATCAACCCTAAAGAGAACACTAATGAACAAGTAGAAGCTGTTCAATTAAAAAGTGGAAGAGAGATAAAGGATGTGGTTAGAAAAGAGAAAAATGTTGTGAGAGGAACAAAAGAAACTAAAAGACCTGAAGAACATGTTTCTAAGGATCTGGAAAAATTAATATCTCCAACTAAGAATTACATTAGAAAGACCACAACCTCCATTTCCTCAAAGACTTAGACATCATGAGTTAGACAAAAAATTTTCAAAGTTCATGGACATACTTAAGAAGTTAACGATAAATATTCCTTTCGCTGAAGCTTTTAAACAGATGCCAAGTTATGCAAAATTTATGAAGGAAATATTAAAAAAGAAAAAGAAATTTGGGGATTATGAGACAGTTGCACTAAGTAAGGAGTGCAGTTCTATACTTCAGAAAAATTTTCCTTGGAAACTTAAAGATCATTGTAGCTTTACAATTCCTTGTGTAATTTGAAAAAAATTATGTGGAAAATCTTTATGTGATTTAGGATCGAGCGTTAATGTGATGCCTCTATCTATATTTAAAAGGTTAGGTTTAGCCGATACTTCTCCTAGTACTGTAACCCTTTTGTTAGTTGATCGATCTATTATTTATCCAAAAGGGATTATTGAAGATATGCTTGTTAAAGTGGATAAATTTATCTTTCATATGGACTTTATGGTATTAGATATGGAGGAAGATAAAGAATATTCCATTATTTTGGGGAGACCTTTTCTTATTACTGGACAAGCTATGCTAGATGTGCAAAAAGAAAAGTTAACTATGAATATTAATGACCATGAAACCACTTTTGATGTTTTAAAGGCTANTACATCATTAATCTCAGCCTCCATGCTCCAGTAAGTTTAAAATCCTCAAAGATGGCCATACTAAAATTTGCCANGTGGTGCCTAAAAATCTCTCCAACTAACTCCCCAATTTTAGAACTTTCAAAACTTTCCAGATACTTTCAGAACCCCTTTCAAAATCTCAATCTTCCTTCTTTTATAATTCCTGGTATCTCTTCAAAATGTGTCTTGATTCAATGTATTTACCCAAGGGATGCATTCTTTCGCAATAATTTTCGTCCATGGTGGTTGTAACCACCTATTAAGCCAATAAGTACCTCAAAAACCTATTCAAAATTTTCAAAAACCAAATTTACTTATCCAACAACTGTCACTGGCGCTTAAGCGTGGGGCCTCTAGTGCTTAGGCGCGGCTTTCTCTGTTTAACCAGCGCTTGAGCGTCGGATCTGGCGCTTAGGCGCCAAAACACTTTTGCACATTTTTCACCTATTTGCTCTAAATTTGATCCGTTTTCACTCCTTTAAGAAATTTTCACCTTTTTACCTATACCTGAAAGAAAAACACAAAAATACATTCTATTAAAGCGCAATATCTAAAAAATAGGTATAAAAATATGTCTAAAAATACTATATATTTTAGGCGTATCAGATACCCTCAGCTATATCTTTATCTTTATCTTATAATTCTCTTTTCTTCTCTAGCGGTACATATAGAGTTTTAATTATTACCTGCTTTCGTATTATTTTCAGATTTTGATTAATGCAAATAATTTTTCTTTTTGTAGGATTTTTTTTTGAAAACAACTTGTTAACAAGATCAGTTGCAAGTGGATTAAGACAAAGCAAAGCTAGCTGAGTTATTATATGACGTTGGTGGACTGATATTGTCTCAATATGGGGTGTGCTAATTTTTTTGTAAGCATCCATAACCTCTCTCCCCTTATTGTGATATTCAGTCATTTGCTTATATTTTTGCACCTTTCATTCAATGTGTAACTTCATTGTTGGAGATTTATCTAAAGCACTTGAGATTTTCCCAATATGGGGTTAGCTTATTTCAACATGCACACATGATGCCTTTTCCGTTGATTTATTCTCCAATTATTTGACCACATGGGGTCTTTGACACAAAAGTTAAATAAGCTATAGGTGATTGTTCTATCTAGAATGGATTGACTTCAAAAGATGGTGTTTTAGTCTTTAAGAACTTTTCAGTGTGAGCTATTTTTTCTTTAATAGAGCTAATTCTATCAATTAATGATGTTTCAAGGAGAGAATATTTTGTTCAATAGAGGTAATTCTCTTACTCAAGGTTCTTTGAATCTCTATATCTCTTCGGTTAAGAAACTCCAAAAGATCATAATTATGATATTTGGACCCTAAATAATGTTAGCTACAAAAGGTGTACTTTAGTTTAGTAATACAACATTTTCATCACTTAGCCTTTATTCCAATTATTGGTGTGGAGTCCGATCCCAACCCGCCTTCTGATCCCACTCCCGACTCCCACGAAAGGTCACGACCCCACTCCTCTGTCACGAAACGTTGCGCCAACCGCTCTTGCCTCTGATGTTTCTATTTTAGCAAAGAGAAGCTTTGCTTCGCCCCGCTCAACCGCTCTCACACCCGATTTCATGTTAAAAAGGAGCGGCTCTCCTTCAGATTAAGTTACGACACAGAATTTTGTTTTTTTCTTTGATTTCCTCGAAATAGAGGAAGGTTTCCTCGGGATAGAGGAAGAGAAGTGCAAGTAGTGTGTGTGTGTGCTTGGTAGAAGGAAAAAGAAAGAAGAAGATTGTTCTCCCTTAGCTACTTCTTAGTGGCTTGTGTCAGAAGAGAAATTGGGTTTATTTCTCTTGTAAGTTTATCTTCTTCAATGTATCTCAGTGTAAAGTTTCTTCGGTGTAACTTGGCGTAGAGAGAGAAGAACGAAGATAGAAGAAGAGGGAGCAACGAAGTGAGAAATTCCTCTTGTAAGTCGAGACGATCGAGTGGTGTAAATTCCTTAAGTAGTAAAATCCTCTGCAACTCCACGGACATAGGCGATTTGTTGAACTACGTAAATCTGTGTGTTCCGCTGTGGTACTG
>JXCR01148020.1:185773-198628 GCA_002079205.1 Phalaenopsis hybrid cultivar
ACTATGGACCGACTTTTGGCGGTTATGGGTTGAAATTCAACGTATTTGGACGCTTTTTGAAAGGGTTCTTGTGACAACTCTTCAAGCTTCATCCCTACACTTTAAAAGAACAAATTTAGGTTAGAACAAAGGTGATATGTGTGAGAGGAATGTTACGAAAAGTGTGGAGAAAGTTTAGGGTGGGTTTTTAGAATAGGAGTAGAAATGTAGATTTCTACCCTTTTGGAGAGATTGGAGAGGAGATTTTAAGAGAAATTGGAAGAAGATGTTCTAGCATTGCATGGATCGGCGGAAGACTTTGTGGGAGAGATTTTTTTCTTTATTTCAGAGGGCAAAAGCTATGTATTGTGTTCTTCATTATCTTATGGTTTTGTAAACACTTATCTAGTGGATTTGCTTTGTTTTAAAAGTTTATGTTGTGTTTTCTTCGTGCTTTGTGATGGGTTTCTCTTACTCTCTCTTTTTGTTTGGAAATAAATTCTTCATTATCTTATGATTTTGTAAACACTTATCTAGTGGATTTGCTTTGGTTAAATGAAGTCGTTGTGTTTTCTTCGTGCTTTGTGATGTGTTTCTCTTACTCTCTTCTTATTTTGAAATAATGGTATGAGAAGATTATGTCGTTGTTTTTATTTTACTTTTCCCTTGTAATGAGTAGAATTCATGTTTAGGATTTTGTGATGCATGTTAGAAGCGAATTTAANATGAAGGGGCGGTGTAATTCTCAACAAAGTGGAACCACATTCAAATTTCATGGATGGTTTTGTTCATGGGAGTTGAGTGTAAATAAATAGGGAAATATACTTTGATGGGTGTAGAATTGGAGATTTTAGGGTGACAGACTAAAATCCTCAATTCGATCCTATTGTTTGGGTACTGAAGCGGAGATGTTAGCCCTCAGGCGAAGGGAATGTGGGAGCTCCAAACTGAGAGCTGGTATCCTCCCAGCCTAGCCACGGATTCAGTAAACAAACATAGGATTAGTTAATGTTCTTTATGCTGGACCAAAAGGTAAAGAATAGGTTTGCTCCTATTTGGCACATACAATATTTAATGCATCTCATTCATTTACATTATCCAATTCATTACATAATAATAGTAGTTTTTAATATCTCAAAATTCTCCAAACCAATTCATCCAAAAAGGGTTATCTTTAGAATTAATATTTACATTTAGTTATAGTTACGATCTTTATATTTAGCACCTGTATTTAGGAGTAGTTGCTAGATAAAACATCATTTCCAACTACTCAAATGTATCTATATCTAGATATATACATATACATACATATATGTATGTATGTACATATACATACATATATGTATGTATATGTATATATCTAGATATAGATATAGATAGATATATATATATATATATATATATATATATATATATATATATATATATATATATATATATNAATCATTCAAACTTTTTATAATGGGTTAGAAGAATCCCTTAGGTTCATAATTAATGTTGCTGCTAGTGGATCATTAATGTCAAAATCATTTGATGAAGCGTATGCGTTAATTGAAAATATGGCAGCAAACAAATTTCAATGGCCCTCTACAAGGGTAAATCCTAAAAAAGTAGCTAGAGTTCAGGATTCAGATGTGATTACAATTCTTGCATCTCAAGTTGCCGCAATATCAAGGAAATTGGACCAGTTTAGAATGAACCAGCCTCAACTCACTCCAGTAAGTGAGGAAAGTTCATTAGGGCATATGATTGATTCTAACTTATTATATGATGCTTTAAATACCATAAATAACCCGTACTCTAACTCTTACAGCTCAGGTTGGGAGAACCATCATAATTTAACTAAAATCATACTACTGATGGTGGAAACCAAAAATGGGAAAATAATCATGCAAATCCTAATGGAAGTTGGAATAATCAAAGGAAGACAAACTATAGACCTTCATATCCACCAGACTCTAACAATGATCAACAATTTGAGAATAAGAAGATGTCTATAAAAGAAGTGGTACTACAAATGAAAAACCAGTTAGAAAGTCCAAATGCTGTGATTAGAAACAAAGAGAATCAACTGGTACAAATTGCTAATTCACTTAGCAATAGACCCCAAGGAACACTTCCTAGCAACATTGAGATCACAGAAAACACTAATGAACAAGTAGAAGTTGTCCAATTAAAAAGTGAAAGAGAGATAGAGGATGTGGTAGAACACTAATAAACAAGTAGAGACAATTTCTAGCAACATTGAGATCAACCCTAAAGAGAACACTAATGAACAAGTAGAAGCTGTCCAATTAAAAGTGGAAGAGAGATAGAGGATGTGGTTAGAAAAGAGAAAAATGTTGTGAGAGGAACAAAGGAAACTAAAAGACCTGAAGAACATGTTTCTAAGGATCTGGAAAAATTAATATCTCCAACTAAGAATTACATTAGAAAGACCAATACCTTGATTTCCTCAAAGACTTAGACAACATAAGTTAGACAAAAAAATTTCAAAGTTCATGGACATACTTAAGAAGTTAACGATAAATATTTCTTTCGCTGAAGCTTTTAAACAGATGCCAAGTTATGCAAAATTTATGAAGGAAATATTAAAAAAGAAAAATAAATTTGGGGATTACGAGATAGTTGCACTAAGTAAGGAGTGCAGCGCTATACTTCAGAAAAATTTTCCTTGGAAACTTAAAGATCATTGTAGCTTTACACATCCTTGTGTAATTGGAAAAAAATTATGTCGAAAATCTTTATGTGATTTAGGATCAAGCATTAATGTGATGCCTCTATCTATATTTATAAGGTTAGGTTTACCCGATATTTCTCCTAGTACTGTAACCCTTCTGTTAGCTGATCGATCTACTATTTATCCAAAAGGGATTATAGAAGATATGCTTGTTAAAGTGGATAAATTTATCTTTCATATGGACTTTATTGTATTAGATATGGATGAAGATAAATAATATCTCATTATTTTGGGGAGACCTTTTCTTATTACTGGACAAGCTATGATAGATGCGCAAAAAGGAAAGTTAACTATGAATATTAATGACCATGAAACCACTTTTGATGTTTTAAAGGCTATGACATATCCAGCTGAGAGAAATGATGATGATTTTTTTCGGATAGATGAAATTGATTATCTAATTAAAAATTATTTCCAGAAAAGTTTTGAGAGTAAGTTAACAGATGAGATCAAAATGGGCTTTCATGATGAGTCTAAAATGTTGTTTTAAAGAAGACTGTATGTATGTTCAGGAGAGGTGTTGAAAAGATAGATGTTACCAAAAATAGTAAACTTTTAATTCCATCTGTAAAGAAATTCATGAACTTAAGATGAATGTACCCTATACTATTTTAAAGTCTACCAATTTAGGGAATTCATCTACACCACCAGTCGCTATATCTTCATATTAGACTCAATCACAAGATGAACCTGAATTGAATGATGAAATCAGTAAAAGATCTCCTATGAAAGAGTTATTCAAAGTCACTGAATCACATATTTCGTGGTATACAAACAAAAGGAATGAGATTCTGATGCTGGGGCAGATTATTAATGCAATTAACAGTTACCCCCAGAGATTTTACCTAGTGACTCTGAGAATTAATCTAAGGAAATGAATTATGAGTAATTTAAAATTATTGAACTGATATTAAAAAGATAATTCAAGGATTTTTTTCAAAAGATCTTTGAGTTGAGAGATAAGGATAAGGAAATTGAAAGATCAATGGAAAAAATTCCTGAAGAATTGGAAGATAATTTGAAACAGAAGAGTAACATAGAAGATATTGATCTAAAATCTAAATTATCTAGAGAGAATCTGATCCAAAATTTGGCATATCATGAAGTATCATAAAAAGATCCATTTCTTATAAATTTCAAGGATGATATTAATATGCAAATTGAGAAAATCAATAGTGAATATTAGTCTAGAAAGAAATATGAGGAACAAGAATATGAATCAATCTGAAAAGGAAGAGCTGAAAGAAAGAACTAGAAAGAAATATGAGGAACAAGGATATGAATCAATATGAAAAGGAAGAGCTAAAAAATTGGGCTTTTGATCAAGGATTACTTAATTGGAATATTGATCCAGGTGGAATCATTTGTCGGGCTAGCGACGTTAAATCAAGCGCTTTATGGGAGGTAACCCATAATTATCTGTGTGGTTTGATTTAGTATGCTTAAGAGTCATGATAGTTAGTGTTGTATTATGTTTGCTTTAGTGTGGATTGATCTATTTGCTTGATGTTGTGTAGATTTTTGGATTGTTAGTGTTTTGATTTGCTTTTTGTGTGTCATGGGGGAGATAATTCATTGAATTCTTATTATGGTTATCTTGTAGTAGTTGGATTGACGAGTCTACTACAACTCGGGTCTCATCCGGACTTGAGTTTTACAAAGGACATTATGAATTTTTTACACTGATAGTTCCATCCCAATTTTGTTACTTCCTTTCTTGGACGTTGTTTTCATTTGATAGGAGACACAAACCTATTTGATGAGTAACTTGTGGATGATCTTACACTATCCTTATAACTGCTAGAGGTGAATTATTGAGATATGGTGATGTCTGGTGTGGGTGCTCGAGAACCAATATATCAAAGATAATCTTATCTTTGGGATTTAAATTTATAAAATCATTTATAGGCACCCAATATATTTGTGTAGGGATTCCGTTAGAAATTGGAAGGTTAGTGAGATGCAATAAAATGGAGGAAAAATTGATCTCATTTATCTTGTTTGTGTGTTTGTGTTTGTGTTACAATTTGTAAGAATTAATGAACATTTTTATATTTCAATACTGATCCATGCTATGCTAATTAGAAGTTTGTTTAGTTAATTTCATTCTAGCATATTTAGTTTAGATTTACTTTCTTCTACATGTTTTCTATCCTAATAAATAATTGCAGATGTTTTTGATAGAAATTTGTGGTAGATAGAATTTTTAAACTGTTTTTCTCCCTACTTATATTTTTTGCACTAAATGTTATTCATGGTAAAAATCAAGTTTAGGGATAGGAAGAAAAAATAAATTTTACAGTGACTATACTTCCTTTTAGTTTAATATTATTGCATGCATGTTTTAGGCTAGATTTACTTTCTTATGCTCTCATTCTNCTTAAATTGTTTTTCTCCCTACTTATATTTTCTGCACTAAATGTTATACATGGTAAAAATCAAGTTTGGGGATAGGAAGAAAAATAAAATTTTACAGTGAATATACTTCCTTTTAGTTTAATATTATTGCATGCATGTTTTAGGCTAGATTTACTTTCTTATGCTCTCATTCTATCCTGATTATGCATGCAAATAAATTTGATAGGATGTTGGAGTAGCTACTAGTTTTGTTCTTATTTCAAAATTTCATTACCCAGCAAATTCTCTAATAATTTATATGTATAGGAAGCTCCTAATGTTACAGACCAGGTGAAGTAGAANACAAATTCTCTAATGATTTATATGTATAGGAAGCTCCTAATGTTACAGACCAGGTGAAGTAGAAATTTTGGGAAGGATTGCAAAAATTTAAGAATGATGAAAATGTCTAAAATACTAAGGTATGATTTATATTTATAATTTTTCTTTCCACCTATATCATTCCATATTGAAAAATTTAAGTTTGAGGGAGGGAAGAAAAAGATTAACTATTAGATGTTCTCAATTTAAATATTTTCAAAAATTATTAATATGATTTTATATAGTGAATTTAATTCAGATAACTATATTTTGTAGATATTTAAATATTATGGTAGATTTAAAAGAATATTTTTATAATGAAAATTGATTTTGTAGATTAAGATATTTAGTATAAGAGAATAAGACTATAGTTAACTATTNTATTTAAGGTAAAGGAAACTATATTTTGAAGTATTAAGAATCTTGGAAATTCATTTGAGAAGATAAGATTAGGGCGCAATGATGTAAAACCTATGAAATATTTATAAGGTAAAGGGATGCTTTGAGTTTCAAATTTAGGGAAAGAAAGGTGATGTTCAAAATCATTAAAGACTATCCAGATAAAGTAATCCTAAAAAAAGAAAAAAGAAAGGATTGACAATAATCCCTGAAAAGAAAAGAAAAATATATAGGATTGAAAGCAAAAAAATAAATGATTGAAAACAATCCCTGAAAAGAAAAGAAAAATATATAGGATTGAAAGCAATCCAAATAAAAAAAGAAAAGAAAATAAAGAAAAAAAATATATATAAAAGTGAGGAGAAGCTTAAGGAGATGCCTAATAAAAAATTGGCTTCACTAGACTTACCTAAAGGGAAAACCTAAACACATTCCTGAACTTATATTTATGGATTAGCATCTTTTACTAATAGTGTTCTCTAGAAGTTCCTATAATTTGAATATTCTAAGTGACTTGATATTACAACATATAGTCATTCTTGAAATGAATAGAAAACTAGAACTCTTAAACTTGATGATTAGATAATCTTGTACCTACAGAGTTAATTTAATTACTTGAAATTTTTCTAAAAATCTCACTACGATATTTACGTAAATCAAACTTATAGTATTTTTGAATTAAAACTTTACTATAATAGATCATATCTTTTATGTAGTACTAAAATTACTCGAGGACAAGTAATAGTTAAGTTTGGGGGATTTTGACCGAAAGAAAATATATTGAGATTTTCATACCTATTTTACACTATTTTTTATGATATTGCACTTTAAAGAAGGGAATTTTTGATGTTTTGTTGCAGGTATTATGAACTATGGTCATTGGAGAAAAAAGATGCAAAAACGGTGCAATTTGGAGCAAAAATGAGCAATAAATGAAATTTTGCCCTATCAACTTTCGATAAGTCTTTAGATGCTTAATCTCTTTTACACTTCTTACAAATATTTGAGTGAGATTACACTTTAAAGGAAGGTTGTTGTCATGCTTATTTTGTAGGGCTATCTGTTAGGAACACAACCCAACTGAAATGGGGCGAAACGGAGCTAAAACGGAGCCAAACGGAGCGAAACGATGGAGTTTTGCAGTCTGCTCGCCGACGGCGCCAAAACGGCGCCGACGGCGAGATATACCCGANGATATTGCATTTTAAAGAAGGGTATTTTTGATGTTTTGTTGCAGGTATGATGAATTATGGTCATTGGAGCACAAAAAATGTATTTTTGATGTTTTGTTGCAGGAATGATGAATTAGGGTCATTGGAGCAAAAAGATACAAATGGTGAAATTTGGAGCAAAAATGAGCAATAAATGAAATTTTGCCCTATCACCTTTCAATAAGTCTTTCGATGCTTAATCTCTTTTACACTTCTTACAAATATTTAAGTGAGATTACACTTTAAAGGAAGGTTGTTTTCATGCTTATTTTGTAGGCCTATCTGTTAGGAACACAACCTAACTGAAATGGGGAGAAACAGAGCTAAAATGGAGCCAAACGGAGCGAAACGATGGAGTTGCGCAGTCTGCTCGCTGACGGAACCAAAATGGCGCCGACGACGAGATATACCCGAGAAGACTGAAAAATGATAGAAAAGCTCGCCGACAGCTCCCTCAAGCCTGCCAACGACGCCTGGGACAACTATGGACCAACTTTTGGCGGTTATGGGCTGAAATTCAACGTATTTGGACGCTTGTTGAAAGGGTAATTGTGACAACTCTTCAAACTTCATCCCTACACTTTAAAAGAATGAATTTAGGTTAGATCAAAGGTGATATGTGTGAGAGGAATGTTAGGAAAAGTGTGGATAAAGTTTAGGGTTTTTAGAATAAGAGTAGAAATGTAGATTTCTACCCTTTTGGAGAGATTGGGAAAAGTGTGGAGAATGTTTAGGGTTTTTAGAATAGGAGTAGAAATGTAGATTTCTACCCTTTTGGAGAGATTGGAGAGGAGTTTTTGAGAGAATTTTGAAGGAGATGTTCTAGCATTGCATGGATCGGCGGGAGACTTTGTGGGAGATATTTTCTTCTTTCTTTAAATGGCAAAAGCTATATATTGTGTTCTTCATTATCTTATGGTTTTGTAAACACTTATCTAGTGAATTTGCTTTGATGAATGATGTGTTTTTCTTACTCTCTTCTTGTTTCGAAATAATGGTATGAGAAGATTATGCCGTTGTTTTTATTTTACTTTTCTCTTGTAATGAGTAGAATTCATGTTTAGGATTTTGTGATGCATGTTAGAAGCAGATTTAATTATAAATGTGATGGTTTTTATTTGCACTTTATTTACATTACAATAAAGGCCTGTTGTAGTGTTAAAATTTATTGTAATTTCATCGATCTGAAAGGGCGGTGTAATTCTCAATAAAGTGGAACCACATTTAAATTTGATGGATGGCTTAGTTCATGGGAGTTGAGTGTAAATAAATAGAGAAATATACTTTGATGGGTGTAGAATTGGAGATTTTAGGGTGATAGACTAAAATCCTCAATTCGATCCTATTGCTTGAGTACTGAAGTAGAGATATTAGCCCTCAGGCGAAGGGAACGTGGGAGCTCCGAAGTGAAAGCCGGTATCCTCCCAGCCTAGCCACGGATTCAGTAAACAAGAATAAGATTAGTTAATGTTCTTTATGCTGGACCAAAGGGTAAAGAATAGGATTGCTCCTATTTGACACATACAATATTTAATGCATCTCATTCCTTTACATTATCGATTCATTACATAAGAATAGTATTTTTTAATATCTCAAAATTCTCCAAACCAATTCATCCAAAAAGGGTTATCTTTAGAATTAATGTTTTTAATATCTCAAAATTCTCCAAACCAATTATCCAAAAAAGGGTTATTTTTAGAATTAATATATCTCAAAATTCTCCAAACCAATTCATCCAAAAAGGATTATCTTTAGAATTAATATTTGCATTAGTTATAGTTACTATCTTTACATTTAACACTTGCATTTAGGAGTAGTTGCTAGATAAAACTTTATATCAAAATTCTCCAAACCAATTCATCCAAAAAGGGTTATCTTTAGAATTAATATTTGCATTTAGGTTACTATCTTTACATTTAACACTTGCATTTAGGAGTTGTTGCTAGATAAAACATCATTTTAAGATCTTTATATTTAACACCTGTATTTAAGAGTAGTTGCTAGATAAAACATCATTTTAATTGACATTCTAAACTAAGGACTAATTGTAGTAGACTAGAATTTGACTAAAGACCTCTTACCTCGCTTCCCCGTGGGATCAATAAATGGGACTCCACTAGAGCCCTGTATTACTTGAGCGATATATATACTTGCGTTTGAAATTGTGACTTTACAAATCATTATAAATATATAAATCTGGGTTCATAAATTCTTACATATTAAAAGTTGCATCAAATTTTTGGCTCCATTGTCGGGGATTTTAATCTTCTAGCAGCGGTATCAAATTCCTTAATTTTTAAGGGGATTTTAATCTTCTAGCAGCGGTATCAAATTCTTTTATTATTGTCGGGGATTTTAATCTTCTAGCAGCTGTATCAAATTCTTTTATTTTTAAGCATATATAAAGTCGTTGTCAATTAACTATAGGGGTTTGCCCTTATAGGAAGCTTGTCCGAACCCAGCTTAATATAAACTCTATTTAATTGTTTAAATTAAATAGGGAAACTTGTGACAATAAAAATGATTATGCAGACCAAACGGATGTCATATGTTTCTTAGTTTATTTGATCGAGTCTCATCCTCAAGTCTTGTGTTTATCCTTTGGGATAGATACAGGTTTGAGGTACAGTGCTCTTTCATTTAAACTATAAAAAATATGGGGTCAGTTTGATTTTATTTTTTTCTAAACTAAACATATATGTAAATTAAAACGTTCTTCCAAAGCGGGCAACAGGATTTTGATTCCGGTGGCCGACAGCTTCTTATGGGCAACTACCCCCACCAAAATTATGCCGGCAGTAAATTATCATGTTGAGTAGTGTGAGCATAATCAAATTGATTTTCCAAGCCCCACTGATCACGCGAGAAGGAAATCTTACCTTCACCATTGTCCCAAAAAATCAATCTACTAGCAGCCGATTTTGCTTGAAGAATGGCTTTCCAAATCCTGGAGTTCCCCACCTTCCATTGAAAAATAGAAGGATTAGAAGTTTTGCAATATTTATGGTAAAGGAACGTAGCCCATAACGAAGTATTGGAACAAAATTTAAACCATAACTTGCACATGCTAATTTCAAAAATATGCTTCAAACTCTTAACACCAAGACCTCCGACAAAGAGTGGCTTAGAAATTTTTGAAAATGTGGCCCAATGTTTAGTAGTGTGAGTCCTCAACCAAAGAAATCAGTTAAATAATATTTCCAACACCAACTGAGTACTTTTTTTAATATTAAGAATTTGGAGAGAATATAATGGAATAATCAAACTAACATTTCTAAGAAGGGTGATGCGATCCACATTAGATAAGAAAATGTTCCTCCAATCAGTAATTTTGTGCTTGATTTTAACCACAACATCATCTAATTGAACTTTCTTGCGGTGACCCCTAATCAAGTTGACCCCCAAGTACTTAAGGGGCAAAGAGACCACACAAAAACCAGTATAATCGGTACTCCACTTAATCAAGGGGTTTTTAGCATACTTCCCAAAATACAAGTTGCACTTATCTTTACTAAAGGAAAGACCAGAAGTGTCTTGAAAAGTATCAAGGGCCCTGATAAGAGCTTTAATAGCCGATTTTCTTGCATTATTGAAAATGATTGCATCGTCAGCGCAGGCCAAGTGGCTAACCAAAATGGAGGGTTTATGAGAAAATTCACTGTGAGTATTCTCCATCTGCAAATGATTAATTAACAGGGAGAAATAATTAAAAGCTATAATAAAAATTGTAGGGGATAAAGAGTCCCCCTGCTTAACTCCCTAGAAGCAGAGAAGAAACCATAGGAAACTCCATTCACCAACACGGAGTAAAAATTGTTCTCCAACCATCTACGTATAAGCAAACAAAAATTATCCCGAAAGCCGCGGGCCTTGAGAACATTAAGATGAAGTCCCAACTAATAGTATCATAGGCCTTCTTGATATCCAGTTTAAGTACCATGTTGCCACCCAACATTTTTTGTCAAGATCCTCAAGTAATTCTTGAGCAAGAAGAATGTTGTCAGTAATATCCCTCCCTTTAACAAAGGTCGATAGTTGAGGAGAGATAATAGTATTGAGCAAAAGTTGAAGTCTCGAAACAAGCAATTTACTTATGACCTTAGAGATAACTGAAGTGAGGACAATGGGCTTTTATTTATCCATACATACGTACATACATACATACATATAAATAGAGATATATATGTATATATATGTATGCATGTATATATGTACATATATATATCGCTATTTGTGTGTGTCTATATATATATATATATATATATATATATATATATTNCACATATTTCGTGGTATACGAACAAAAGAAATGAGATTCTGATGCTGGGGCAGATTATTAATGCAATTAACAGTTACCCCCAAGAGAGTTTACCTAGTGACTCTGAGATAAATCCTAAGGAAATGAATTATGAGTAATTTAAAATTATTGAACTGATATTTAAAAGATAATTCGAGGATTTGTTTCAAAAGAGCTTTGAGTTGAGAGATAAGGATAAGGAAATTGAAAGATCAATGAAAAAAAATCATGAAGAATTGGAAGATAATTTGAAATAGAAGAGTAACATAGAAGATATTGATCTAAAATCTAAATTATTTAGAGAGAATCTGATCCAAAATTTGGCACATCATGAAGTATCATATAAAGATCCATTTCTTATAAATTTCAAGGATGATATTAATATGCAATGAATATTAGTCTAGAAAGAAATATGAGGAACAAGAATATGAATCAATCTGAAAAGGAAGAGCTGAAAGAAAGAACTAGAAAGAAATATGAGGAACAAGGATATGAATCAATGTGAAAAGGAAGAGCTAAAAAATTGGGCTTTTGATCAAGAATTACTTAATTGGAATATTGATCCAGGTGGAATCATTTGTCGGGCTAGCGACGTTAAATCAAGCGCTTTATGGGAGGTAACCCATAGTTATCTGTTTGGTTTGATTTAGTATGCTTAAGAGTCATGATTGTTAGTGTTGTATTGTGTTTGCTTTAGTGGGATTGATCTGTTTGCTTTGATGTTGTGTAGATTTTTGGATTTTTAGTGTTTTGATTTGCTTTTTGTTGTCATGAGGGAGATAATTCATTGAATTCTTATTATGGTTAGACTTGTATGTTATCTTGTAGTAGTTGGATTGACGAGTCTACTATAACTCGGGTCTCATCCGGACTTGAGTTTTACAAAGGACATTATGAATTTTTTACACCGATAGTTCCATCCCAATTTTGTTACTTCCTTTCTTGGACTTTGTTTTCATTTGATAGGAGTCGCAAACCTATTTGATGAGTAACTTGTGGATGATCTTACACTATCCTTATAACTGCTAGAGGTGCTTAATTATTGGGATATGGTGATGTCTGGTGTGGGTGCTCGAGAACCAATATATCAGAGATAATCTTATCATTGGGATTTAAACTTATAAAATCATTTATAGGCACCCAATATATTTGTGTAGGGATTCCGTTAGAAGTTGGAAGTAAGTTAGTGAGATGCAATGAAATGGAGGAAAAATTGACCTCATTTATCTTGTTTGTGTGTTTGTGTTTGTGTTTGTGTTACAATTTATAAGAATTGATGAACATTTTTATATTTCAATACTGATCCATGCTATGCTAATTAGAAGTTTGTTTAGTTAATTTCATTCTAGCATATTTAGTTTAGATTCACTTTCTACTACATGTTTTCTATCCTAATAAATAATTGTAGATGTTTTTGATAGAAATTTGTGGTAGATAGAATTCTTAAATTGTTTTTCTCCCTACTTATATTTTCTGCACTAAATGTTATACATGGTAAAAATCAAGTTTGG
>JXCR01148022.1:6704-18482 GCA_002079205.1 Phalaenopsis hybrid cultivar
GTGATGACTCGCCTCCGGTAAATATTGGTGAGAACCCAATCAAAACGCTAGGGACAACTACCCAAGCCACAATCAAGAGCAACTAGCTCTTAAGCAAGGATGGTTGGATTAAACACCCAACAATCCTCTCCCATAAGGAAATAATTGGTAGACGCCTGATATTTCCAAGGTCGCTGGCTCACCGCCTGGACAAGACCAAGAACTCCTTGACTCAGTGAGTTGGGATCTATAGAGGTGAGGAGATATGCGAGATTCTTGCTTGTGTGAAGAGAGTGGAGAGGATGGAAGAGGAGATGGCTATTTTCACCAGAAACATCTTAAAGAGATCCCTAATATCCTAGATTCAAGCTAAGACGGATATGGTGAACAAGTTTAAGTTTGAGGGAGAATTTTAGTGTAAAAGGCTGCTTCGAGAAGGTTATGTCTTGGCAAAAGTAATGATCGACCCCCTTATAAAATATATACTTTCGGGATTATTTCTCAACGTTTCTCTTAATTTGCAATGTATGTTTTCAAATAAAATTCATTTTTCCATCTTGATGCTTGTGTTGAAATGATCCTTACGTCATCAAGGGCCAACTCGATCTAACTCGAGTTAACCTAAATTAACTTTAATAATCTTGGGACAACCTGACTTAACTCGGGTTAACCCAATTTAATTTTAACCACCTCAAACCAACTTGACCTAACTCGGGTTAGCCCAAATTAACTTTAATAACCTCAGGCTAAAACAACCTAACTCAAGTTAACCTAAATCAATCTTAACCATCTCAGGCAAACTCGACCTAACTCAAGTTAACTCAAATTAACTTTAACAACATCAGGTCAACCCCACCTAACCGAGTTAACTTAGATCAACTTCAACCATCTCGGGCCAACCCAACCTAACTCAGGTTAACCTGAATCAACTTTAACCATCTCGGGTCAAACCAACCTAGCTCGAGTTATCCCAAATTAACTTCAACAACCTCAGACCAACCTGACCTAACTCGGGTAAACCCAAATTAACTTTAACAAACTCGGGTCAACCTTACTTAGCTTGGGTTAACCCAAAACAACTTTAACAAACTTTGGCTAACTCGACCTAACTTGGGTTAACCTAAATCAACTTTAACAACCTCTGGATAACCGACCTGACCCGAGTTAACCTAAACCCGCTGAGGGTCAACCCAAATTAACTTAAAACAAAATCAAGTCAACCAGACCTAACTTAGGTTAACCCTAAATTTAATTTGGACAACCGAACCTAACTCAGGTTAACCCCAATCAACTTAAATAAAACCTGTGTCAACCCGACTTAAGTTGGGTGAACTTAAACCAACTTAAAACAACTTTAGGTCAACCCAACCTAAACCAAGTTAACCCAAACCAAATTAAACTCAAGTGACCTAAGTTAAGGAGTGTTTGACTTCTCATATGAGAATAAAAGCACACTTAGTGTATCCTGGAGACGATATGGGTTTAAATGCAAAATAAGCATAAAAAACATAACATAAAATTCACCCAAAAAATCACTAAAACTTAAATTTCAACCTTAAAAAACAACCCGTTTTGAGAAGGAATTTCAGAGGAGGCAACTCATGGCTGCTAACGAAACACATTTCGGTAACTCATGATAATTAAACCACAAACCCAATGAACCCGAGAAGATTAAATCATGGCATCTTGACCAGGTCATTCAAAAAATAAAAAAAAAATGAATAAAATTTACAAAAATTTAAATGGCTAAGAAGTCTTAAACAACCTAAAATTTTCAATCTCATAAAATCAGAAAAATACATTAAAACTTAAATGAAACAGTAATGAACAAAGATCACCAAACGCAATTTTAACCCTGTCACCTTGATCTATGAAGGTCGCTTAGACGTCGCAATCCTTGGTTCTTGATTGTAATCTTTCGGACATAATTGGCTTGACATGAGAATCTTTACCAGGTAACATATCTAGACTAAGTAGATCAAAGAAACCGATAACCCCAGGAAGACTGAAAGACATGAGAATCTTTACCAGGTTGTCCTAATAAAGAAAATGATAAATAATTCAAATAAACACATTTACCTCTCTTATATAAAGTGTACTAACTATTTTTTGAAGGACTGCTCAGAACAACCTACAAAAGACCACCTTAGATATACTTTACATGTTATTATGGTGTGTTAACTTTGTTTTGCAGGGCTGACATAAAGATGTTGTAGTAACCTAGGTTATATTCTTTTGAGTCTTATTTTCTTTTGTAGAGTTAGGAGGTGTTATGGTCAACTAGCTATAAACATCTGAACTATCTAAAAGAAGATGAAACATGAAACAAATGATAAATCTCAACTAAGCCATCAGCTGCAGTTCAAATGATATCAGTTAATGAGTCTGACATAAGTAAGGTTTGGCACTGACAGATATCAGTTTGTCTGTACTCATTCGATAGGTCTGCCCAAATTATGGGCCGACAGCTGCATTTCTGTTTTTTGCCGGAATTAACGGTAGACTCACTTAAGGACTAAAAATTCTACCCCAACCTAAATAACTTCAACTTAACTTTTTCAAAATGAATTTTCCAATTGAAACTACACAAAAGTCACAACATTTACAACTATAGAAACATCATGCATCTAAGCAACCTTGATTGACATAAAAAATAAAATTACGTAGAAACTCATTTTCAATTTAGGAATGTAAAGGATAACACAACATGTAGACATATGCATGGCATGTTGCTCCTGTACCTTGTCTTCAGGCCCTCACTCATTGCACGAAAAGGAGTGGTTTGACCTGTGAGAACCACAACCTTATAGAGTGAGTTCTACCTATGCATATTGATTGTCCTTTTGAACAAATTTTTTATGCATTCATCATAAAGGACTTGCATATCCCATTACACAGCTTTGTTCGATGCTCTCAGCACCAATTGGATTTAAACATTTGAGTGTGGTAAGGCATAAGAACAATTAAATTTAAAATTTTAAAATGTCTTCACATTAGTCTTAACACATTACATATATTATACTCATCTATGTAGCTTGATTGATAAATAAGGCCTATAACTCATGATAAATAACCTAACCTATCTTGCATCATCGAGACCTTCCATGCTTGGTTTTGATTTGGATTAGGTGGTTTAGATGACAAAACTTTCTGGGCAGTGTATCAGCCCATATAGGCTAGGGTGATGAAGCTTCACTTTTCTTGATGAACTTCACCCTAGGGAGGAGATCGCATGTCTAGCTACGGCGTAAATCCTCACTTTTAGGCTCATGCATGATTTTATGTTGTAGCATAAGTCATAGTAAAACAACGAGGTACAATAATAAAACCCTTTTGTGCGCACAACAAGCTGAACCCCTTGAGGATGAAAATGTAACCTCAATCAAGAGTTTATTCGAGTGGCTACGGGTACTTAATATATAATTAAATATAGAGGCTTAGTCTTATAGAAAGAAAAAGACACCCGAATAGACACAAAATTTGAATCTCTAGTTGTGTATTGCTTTCATAAGTTTCTCTTCACACACACGCTTCCAACTGCTTCGATATGACCTCCGATCTAACATAAGTTTGGAAGTCATCTGCGTGAGTTCATTTCATGAAAGCCTCCACACGCTATTTCTCATTTGTCTTTGTCATTATAAACCCTTGCCTTACGATTCCTCTTTCTTACATATTATGTGATCCGAAAGAGGGGTTACTTGCAGAAAAAAATTATATGGCGATAGACAAGCTGATGACTCCCTAATTGACAAAATAGAAATGACAAGAAGACGAGCGGGCCTGTTTCATGGGACCTTCTCCTCGAGACATACAAAATGATGCAGTTATCTATTCAAGTCTTAAGCGTGGAAGCCCTACTAGAATGACTTGATTGATATCCATATTATGCAACCCATTTTAAAACTGGCTTGAAGGCCATGCCGAAAAGTAAAGTGTAGGTTTTAAAATCTCGAGATATTTTAATCCTAAAATTTTGATTAACCTTGTTCTTTTATTAAAGTTTTTTAGATAAACTATAATATTAGGGTCCTTCAATAGCCTTAATTAAATTTTCATGATCAATTTCAGACAGATAACAAATAGAAAGAAACACGAAAAAAAAGCTGTCACAAAACAAAAGTCAAGGCAAACTAAGCAAAATATAAGAATAGGCTGGTGTCACAGGGTAAGCAACATCTTCTAAGAATGCAATAAAAGCGGTCAGACTCCACATATACACGCATGAACCTAATTCTATATATGAATTTTAATTCGGAATTAATGTATGGGACACAAGCTGCTGCTACTGGTCCCCATCATATGGTTTTCGCACAAAACGCCTCGAAACTCATGCTCATATTTTATTTTCGATACAGATTCAATCTGATGACTATCAAATACATGACAAAAGAAAAATAAATGACTCGATATGTAGAAAATGTTAACGTGGGTTAACATGGAACACATATGAGTCATGTCTGATCGGAGAGCTTATAACAACGCTTGCAAGAAATGATTAGCATATAAATCACAACAATTTGCTTCCTTTTATTAAACAAGTGTGTGTATATTTACGCATGACTCCCTGCAAGAAGAGAAACCTAATACGCTATTGCACATGTCCACACTCAGTTAACACACAAAAACACAAGTAAAGTGATGTCTGACTAATGCAACAAAACTAACAAATAACAACCTGACATAAAAAAAAAACTACTTAGCACCATAATCCTAGGCACACCATCTAAAAAAAATGCCCTAACCAAAATCTAAGTTATCGAGGGGTAAAGTAGTGGCATATATGAGTTTAACGAGGTCGCTGCACCGGCCCCATGTTAAAGATCTATGGGATCTAACAAGTCATCCAAAATGAATTTTAAAATAGAGTTGACTTTACATATGGTCTAACTTAATATTTGCAAAACTTTTAAAAAATAATAAATGCCATAAGTAGAAAAATAAAAAAATTTAATTTTAAAATAGGGAATTAAATGCACACCCGCAATATGCAATGTGATACAAGTTAGATCAATTAGATATTTAGCACAGTCATACTCATGTTGATCCCGATACAATAACTCGTATTTCTCACCAGTCATCTACACAACAAATAATGCTTGTTAATATCTCGCGACTAACACAGAATCACTCACTTAACTAATCAAACTATCAAAATACAAATACGGATGTAACTATAAGTATGCTACATACAAAATCCGGGGACGTTTGATTAGAATTTAGAAATGTAAGCGTTAAAAATTTGGTGCGTAGACGTTGTGGCACATATGTAAATTTGTCTAGTTTTTGATGCCGTCACGGGGCTTCAGTAGAAATAAACTGACCTTTATACCCTTAAACGGCCGACAGCTTTGACCCCGTCTCGTCAAGGTTGTAGGTGACTGAACGGCAATCACGCGAGGGTATAAACGTAAACTCGCTTTCTTCCATTGTCAGGCAGTACGTCGTCCCGCGCTGCTTCCAAGAGTGGGGTTTTTGAAGGTGAACGATTCAGAGCATTCTTCTTACGATCCCCAAATTTGGATTTTTTACTCTTAATTGCATTTTCGCATCTAATGGCGACGAGCGAATTGAGGAGAGGGAAATGCGACTGGATCTGATCTTCCTCTCTTTGTATCTCTCTCGCGCGCGCTTGTGGGAGTTTTAGTCCTAGTTGTACACTTAACCCTAGCCGAGAAGACCGGGGCGCATTTTCTGTGCGTCGACTCTCTGAGCTCGCTTTGGTAGCTGAAGGCATCAGTGTAAGCAAGTGCTTGTTCAATTATCATAAGGAAGTAGGTATTTTTGAGGTTGCTAAGGTTCAGGCGAGCTGGATGATGGATTTTTCTTCAGTTTGCTTCCTATTTTTTGCGGTTCAATGTGTGAGCACTTATGTTGGATGCTGTTTATGAATTCGGGAGCTGCTGCATTTCGGGTTTTCTTTGGTGCTGCGCTTTTCATTGGTTAATCGGCTTTATAGTTGCTTTGCTAAGTTTATCCGTCATCATCCTTTTTGATTGTCGCTTTTTTTTTGGCATTTTTTTTGCTTTTTTGCCCTAAGGTTCCATACGAAATTAAAGGGAGAAGATTGTCTTGCAGTTTTTGTTGGGGTTGATTAAAAGCATCATGACTGATATTTAATGGGCTTTGGTGTTTAGAATCTGCAAGATTTAACTAAGCTTGGGGTTATATAGATGAATTTCTTCAAAGTGAAGCGATTCAGGCTGAACCAGAAGTTGAAAGTAGAAGGCACTGATCCGGAAACTAATCAAATGCGCGCAGTTGAGTTCGAGATTGAAAGTATGGAGTCTGGCCAGAAGGTGGGTGCTGGAGATGGAGGTGTGGAGGAAGAGGATTATGATGATGAAGATGATGATATTGTTTCTAATGAGGTGAAAAGGATGAAGGAGATGAGGAAGAACAGTTTTATGGTCCTCATACCGGAGGAGTCCAACCTGGAAGAAGAGGAGACAAGCTCCAGCGAAAGAAGGGAATCAGAGGTGGAGGATGGCTATCTTTTGTCTGATTTTGACACATTGTACATTAGGTACTGCGAGAGAATGCTATTCTTTGATAAGTTGATTGTGCAGAACATGAAAGAAGCAGGTATATTATGGCGGGCATTGATTTTCAGTTAAATGTTAATGTAGATTTCTTCATTTCTTCTTAGAATAAGTTAATGGCACTGTTCTTATTTTGAAAGTTCAATAATGGAGTCTATTAATAAGCCATAAATAATGTTAGCATTGACTTCCTTTGATGTGTATTATTTGTGGAATGTTTTAATATGTATTTTAATGTTGGAAAATTATCTGTTCTTTAACATTCGAGAGATAGTTAACATAGCAATTACATGCAAGATTGTTTTGCAAAGAAGAAAATTTTATTCATTCAAATGGAGCCTTCGTCTGTCTCTCATAACTCAAGCCACCAATGTCTTTAGCATGTTGAGACATTTGCTGGGATAAAGTATTTGTAATATACTTTTTTTTGTACCAATGATACATAGATCATTAGATTTTCTTTTACTCTTATTATTATTTGTTGCTTGAGAAAATGCTATTGGATATATTAGGCTTCAGTTATGGACTATGATCCAATCCTAAACTTTTCTTTCTATTTATATAAGGGACATTTACATACATAGCACACAATTCTTATATATTTACATATTTCACACCTAAACTTTGATTACACAGATAGCATTCAAATTATTAGTATCACATAAAAATTGCACGATTAACTAATTTTAAATGTGAAATACACATTTTCATGCATATTTTTAAAACAACAAAGTGCTATGTATGTAAATATGAAAGTTTAGGTGGGAGATTAGTAAATACATAGGAAATGTGTGATTGCTATGTAAATTTCCCTTGATATAACATAGTTTAGCTGTCCAGGCAATGAATTAGCTTAAATTTTAAGTTTTTTTATACATATAATACTTTGCCTTTTTATAATATATTATATTATGCATTCTGGCCTTCATGCATGGTTTTGGTTCGGCGTAAAAGATTGCTTCTTTGACACTGTTGTAAAGCCTTGTTGTAAAACATTTAACATATAACTGGAAATCTTTTATGTATCAACATTAATCACATGAATGGTGCATATTTGAAGATCTTCTTGTTTATTTTTGCAACTGTGTTTTTAATTTACAATCTTTGGAAATATGCTCCATTTGTTTATTTAGCATGATTTATTTTCTACATGGAATTTGTTAGAGAGAGTAACCTTAGATGGTTTGGTCACATTAAACATCGACCATTTGATAAGCCAGTTGGGAGAGTATTGTTTTATATTTGACATATGTTAAGAAAGCTAGAAGTAGACCTAAAAGAACTTCAGCCAGTTGTATTAAAAAATGATCTTAATTTATTAGAATTAAATAAAAATATGACACTCAATAGGGCACAATAGAGAAAAAAGATTCATGTTGCCGACCCCACTTAGTGGGATAAAGATTTGTTATTATTGTTGCTGTTGTAGAGAATTTATTATACTAATGAACAACATTCTATGCAGAATCATGGAACTTCTCAAATCAATCACATAGACCTGCACGCAGAAAGCTATCTTTGAACCTTAAAAGCCTCTCTTTCAAAAATCGAGATGAGTTTCAAGATGATTGTGAACAACTTCGCTCACCGTTGGATGATGATCCACTCCAAAATCTCGAAATTGCTTATGTTGCCCAGATTTGTTTGTCATGGGAGGTGCTTCATTGCCAGTATACTCAACTGACCCTACGGGTCTCGTCTCAGCCAGATAATCCAACACCGTATGGTCATTCCGCTCAGGAGTTTCAACAATTTCAGGTTCTTCTGCTGAGGTTTATCGAAAATGAACCCTTCGAGCGTGGTTTGAGGGTGGATATTTATTGCCGAACTCGATCTTCCTTGTCCAAATTGCTTCAGGTTCCTAAAATCGAAGGCATGTGCATTGATGTGCTATCCTTTATTAAATTAATTTGGGATATTTACATACATAGTACACAATTCTTATGTATTTATCTTTCTAACACCAAAACATTCATATTTATACACATAACGCCTTGGTGGTTTAAACATATGCATAAAAATGTGTGTTTCACTTCTAAAAAGTGGTAATAATGCTATTTTTGATGTGATATTAAAAATTTGAGTGCTATGTGTGTATAATTGAAAGTTTAGGTGTGAGATATGTAAATACATAAGAATTGAGTGCTATGTATGTAAATGCCTCAACTAATTTTTTCTTAGCTTATGACATTGGTGAAATTACTTCTTTTATGGTTATCATCTTCTATTTAACTGTCTGGTTAGCTAAGTGTTGTGGCTTGTGAATACGCCTGGCAAGATTTGTTGTAGCTCTTGTGCTCAATTTTTACTACATTGTTATATTGCAAATCCTTTTGTTTTTGGTTTTATATGGCATGCTATACAATTGCATCTACTTTGATTCGTACTTAATGGGGTGCATGTTATACCTCTCTTAATTGTTTGATCTAAATCTAATGATATTTAGGCTGTACTATAAGAAAAACTAATTTACTCGATGTATATTGGTTGGTGATTATGTTATATTTTTTTTCTTTGGTTCTTTAGCATTCAAGATTTAATCAAGGGTTCAATAAAACTAAAGGAAAATAGATTGAATCAAAAGGGAGGTGATATAGATATATGAGTTTAAATATCACATTGGGTTGACCTTGAGTTTTCTTGTAGGCTTGATTTGGATGCTTTTACTTCTCAGTGGAGTGCAAGAGAGGAATGGGGCAAAGAGAGATGAATACAACCTGTGATCGGGGGCTCAATTTGTTCTTATTTGCTGGAAAAAAAATAATTTGTTTCTTATTTTTGAACATCCTGATTAACTTATAGTTGTTTTTTTTTAATCTTAAATTTTGAGTTTGATAATCGACTTTTGTGTCATTGATAATTTGTTTTCATGTCCTTTTCTTTCTTGGAAAAGCTTAATTTTTGCTGAACAAGGAATTTGCCTCTTTGCTTGTTTTACATTTTGGTTGATGGTGCTTATTTTGGTTGTGTTTCTTTTGGACATGTTTGTTATTAGCAGGCTGATAACGGAGAAAGGATGCCCAAACCACAAAAGCAATTTTTGTTCATAGGGAAATATGGTTACAACACACAAACTAAAAATAACATCACCCAAACACAAAATGACGAAACAAACACCTCGAAAGTGCGTCCCAAGGGCGGTAGGGGTTGGCTAGGTGGATCGGGATGGCTAGGGGAGGTGGCGGCAACAAAGATGGAGTGTTGGGCGACAGATTTGGCTGCACGACAGTGGGCTGCGGTGCCGGAAAACCGGTTTGGAGGGGCTGGACAACAGATTTGGAGGTTGCAAAGTGGGCTTGAGGCGGTTGGAAAGGGTTGAGGTGGCCGACGGCTAAGGGGGAAGGGAGGGGGAGGGGGAGGGAATGTTTAGGGAAGATAAAAGAGAAGTTACAATCACCATCTCAGAGTAGGATAAAATCAAAGCACCACCACCTCCCCAGATACAACCCACAAAGAGAAAAAAAACTCTACACAGGAATCTGAAAGTAATACACAACAAGAACTCCCTCTAAATCTCTGAAACTGTAATATATATACTCCTATTGGAGGAGAAAAGGGAAGTAGAAGAAAATGAAACTCCTACATAAAAGTAAAGAGTTGTGAGGCAAGAAAGTACTGAGATAGCCATCAAAATCTTCCCATACGAAGGAGGAACAGAAAAGAATGGAGGCGGGGGCGTAGGAGGCCGTTCACCCCGTCAAAAGCCTTGCCCGGGCTGCTCGCTCCGGGATTCACCTGGACCGATTGGATCGCTAGCGGGTCGCTTTCCCGTTTCTGTCACAGGCCTTTTTAGTTTTTTTTTTAATTTTTTTTTCGGGTTGCTTTCTTTTGTCATCATTCTCCAAACATCCTTCTTCTCCTTCTAGTAGTGATACGCTGATACTTTCTCCTGTCATACTCCTTTTACCGTTGGAAGGAGTTGTAGCACACGGTGATATTGCAGTCTTCCCCAAAGGAGATATGTGAATCCTTTGTGTGCATTAGCCAATTTACTTTTTGGAAGACTTGCGTATGTACCACTCAATTCCTATGTACTTGCACATCAAACACCTAAGCTTCAGTTTTTACATATATGCCACCTTCCCTATGCACGAAAAGTTGTATTTCACTTTTTAGAAGTTAAAATGCTGGTATTTTTGATGTTATGTGAAAGATTTAGGTAATAATGCTATTAATGTAAAATTAAAGTAGGAATTGGGTGTTATGTATGTAAATGCTTCTTTCTTTTTTTATTAGGTCTCTATATTCTTTGGTGTTGCTGCAATGACCATGCATATAACATGTTTTTATACATCCTTTATAACTTAATGTTGCCTTTAATAATAGACAACATTTATGTCTCATTGATTTATAGTTCATAAGATTATGCAAAACATTTAGTGAAACGACTTCATATATCACCTCTTCTATAAATTGCCTAACTTGTGACAAATTATTCATTTAGTTTTGGTCATATTATTTAATTTCTTTTCTTGAACAATTTGGAAAGAAGGCTTTAGATTTTAATTGGTTGATAAATCTGGTTGTNGCGCGGGAGGCTGTTCATCCCGTCAAAAGCCTCGCCTGGGCTGCCCACTCCGGGATTCCCTTGGACCGGTTGGATCGCTAGCGGATCGCTTTCCCTTTTCTGTCACAGGCCTTTTTAGTTTTTTTTTTTTAATTTTTTTTCGGGTTGCTTTCTTTTGTCATCATTCTCCAAACACCCTTCTTCTCCTTCTAGTAGTGATACGCTGATACTTTCTCCTATCATACTCCTTTTACCGTTGGAAGGAGTTGTAGCACGCGGTGATATTGCAGTCTTCCCCAAAGGAGATATTTGAATCCTTTGTGTGCATTAGCCAATTTTCTTTTTGGAAGACTTGTGTATTTACCACTCAATTCCTATGTACTTACACATCAAACACCTAAGCTTTAGTTTTTACATATATGCCACCTTCCCTATGCACGAAAAGTTGTATTTCACTTTTTAGAAGTTAAAATGCTGGTATTTTTGATGTTATGTGAAAGATTTAGGCGATAATGCTATAAATGTAAAATTAAAGTAGGAATTGGGTGTTATGTATGTAAATGCTTCTTTTAAATGCCAGACCAACACCTCTTCTATAAATTGCCTAATTTGTGACAAATTATTCATTTAGTTTTGGTCATCTTATTTAATTTCTTTTCTTGAACAATTTGGAAAGAAGGCTTTAGATTTTAATTGGTTGATAAATCTGGTTGTTTGAACAAGTTTTCAGAAATCAAGTTTTTACATTCC
>JXCR01148022.1:23173-48817 GCA_002079205.1 Phalaenopsis hybrid cultivar
GATGAGGAAGAGACGAAGCGGCTGTTCGGCAGAGAGGGGAGCGAGCTTCCTGTCGAGCGGAATCGAGCCGAGCAGGATCGAGCAGGAACTTCGCTTTGGAGCGTGAGGCGAGCGAGGGCTTCTGGACGAGAGAGGAAGGAGCGGGAGAGCTTCTTCTGGTTGCGGAAGAGGGAGACCGAGAGGGCTTCGGTGCACAGGCGGGAGGCATCGAGGGCTTCGGTGCAGAAGAGTAAGGAGGCGAGCAGGCGAATCGCAGTGGAGCGTGCGGGAGATGGGATTGAGCAGGGACGGGATCGATCAGATGCTCTGCGGCTTCGGTGCGGGAGAAGAGCAGCGTCGAGCGACTCTTTTGTCGCGTATCCAAGAGGGAGGAGCAGGCGAGGAGTTGCGGCGTCGGTGCGGGAGACGGAATCGGAGCAGAGCGGTGGGATTTGCGGCTTCGGTGCGGGGTGCGGGAGACGGGNTTCCGGGGTCGTCCGGACGAGTTCGCCGACGGGCGAGTCGATTCAAGTCAAAGTCGTGTGTGATGCAGTGAGTGTGTGAAGTGCGTCGTTAGCGAGTAATCGAGTCACAAATGGTTCACCTAAGGCTGTTTGATCCTATAGGAACTCATTTCTAGGCCCTCTACATGTTGGTCCTTAGCCCTTGCAACTAGAAGTTGAGTGCTTGGAACCACTCATGCGAGTTCTTCACAAAAATGAGTCAAGAAGTGGCTTGAAGTATTACGGGAGGTGGGCTCCATTGCTAGTCCGCTAGGATGGTCAACAAGAAACTCTTAAGGCTAGATTTTGGGTTCTGTGAGTAGGAAACTAAGACCTCACTAAAATGAGGTCAACAGATTTAATGCCTGGCTTACGATCACTAAAATAGTGGAACAAAGTTTTCAGAAAGCTTTAGTTTGAATACAACTAAATGTTCAACGCTTCCAAAAGAGAGTGCCCGTTCAATATTTTTATATTAAATTTCTTAGGGAAATTTACATACATTCCACCGAATTACTTTATATTACATATCTAACTCCTAAACTATACTTGATACTACCCAAATTTTTCTTATTAAGAATAAAATACAACTATTTTTACTTTTAAAAAGGGAAATACACCTTTTCATGCACGTGTAAGGTGGCATATATGTAAAAATTATAGTATTGGCATTAGATATGTAAATGCATAAGAATTAAGTGGTATGTATGTAAATCTTCCAATTTCTCAACCAGATCGAACTTGTGGAGAAAATGACTCTACTTTACGACAATGCTGTGACGTTAAAAAGAACACGAAATTTTCACCATGCAAAATAAGTAGTGGTACAACCTTTAATGCAGAGTTTCGGCATTAGGATCTATTTATGATGCTCCAATATAAAGAATGGTTTCCAGCAAGTATGGGTCTACTCCAAGCTCAAATAACAAAAGATAGGTTTGTTTGCCATAGAGAAGTGCTTCAATGACCATGCCTTGTGATTTCTCTTCCGCCATACTTGGGCATTTACTCAACATTTAATGCAAGTTCTTGAACTTCAATGGAATTCTTGCAGAGTGAGAGAAAACTTCTTCGGCATTTATCTTTATACTTTATTTCCATCTTATTATTTCCAGTTTATTACTATTCTTTGTTCTCTCTTAAACTCATAGCTACTTCTTGAGATTGTTTTGATCTTTCTTTTCTTATAACTGTTTTGAGTACAAAAGGAGTGGTGGTGATACTTTTTGAATGCAGATTTTTTTTTTTAAAAACATATGGTTGTTGAGTGGTTTTTGCAATGGTGTGCTTGCTCCTTTGTTTTTCTCTTTTTTGTTTTGTTTTGTTCAACGCTAGTTTCCTTTATGCCATGCGCATTGTATGGTCATTTTTTCTCCAATGAAAACCACTTTCATGCACTATTTAGTATCCATATATCGTCATTGAAGTGATATATTGTGCTTCTTTTGAGTGTGGCTTCGAAATAATGAAGGGGTATTTACATACATAACACAATTCTTATGCGTTTACCAATCTCACAACTAAACTTTCATTTTTACGCATTGTACTCGAATCGTTAATATCACAACAAAAATAGCATTATTACTATTTTAAAGTGAAATATACCTTTTCATGTATAGGTTTGAAGCACCAAAGTTCTTTATATATAAATGTGAAAGTGTAGGTGTGAGATATGTAAATGCCTAAGAATTGTGTGCTACTTATGTAAATTTTTCAATAATCAAATTGATTTTTCGTCTGCATAAATAGGAGATTTTCTTATATTCATTAGCATCCTTTGTTACGATGGATCATGCAGGTTCTGTTCACAAAGCAAAGGACAATGAAGATCTAGACCCACCTGTTCTTGCCCCTGAGCTCTTGAGTATAGTGGAAAGTTCAATTTTCACTTTTCATGATTTTCTGAAGAGGGATAAGAAAAAGTTTACTACAGCGTTGAGTTTTGTCAAAGGTCACAACCATGATGCAAGCTCCCTTCAGCAGGTGCATGCATCTCTCGACAAGGTATTCTCAAGCCTTATTTATACATGGTGTTTCCAAACATCTGCCATTTAAGTCTTGATATGTTAGATGTTTTACATGGATTCTTCATATTTATGATTAAAGCACTCGGGTCCTTTAACCTTTCTACAATTGTTCACAATGGTATATTTGATCCTAAAATTAAATGAGAAATATTGTTTTTTTTATTCTTTGTGATCTCGGAATAAGGAGTAGGGATTATACAGAAAGTCTTAATGCAATTTTGAAACAATAAAATTATTACATGGACTTTTGGTTTTGGAACCTTATATTAGCTACGATTTGATACAAGCTACAGAACTTTAGGTTTGGAGAACGAAAGTGATAACGAAGTTAACTTAAACAACGATAGGGAAAACAAATATTATTACTGAAAGAAAATAGTCAGTTACAATCAAACACACTTGAAGCGGAAATTACAACAAACACGACACGAACCCACACTAGGGCTCAATCTCGGGGTGGTGGAGGTCGGCTAGGTGGTCGGGGAGTGGTCAGAGGTGGTTGAAATGGGTTTTTTGGCTCGTTGGGACAGCAAAAGGTGGGGTTGGAATTGTGTTGGAAGCAAAGTGGATGATTGGGACAGCGAGGTGTAACAAAGGAGAATGAATGTGGACTGCGGGACAGCAAAGGGAGTACTGAATGGTGTGGGGGTAGCAAGCAGGTACTGTAGGGACAATAGGGTAGGCTGCAAGCTTGGCGGCAACAAGTCGGAGTGATGGTTGTATTGCAGGAAAACAATATATTTGCTGTTTTCCGGATGGTAGCAGCGAGGGTCGACGACTGAGAGTGATTCGGGAAGGTTGGGGAAGGATGGAGACAGTTGTGTGGGGTGGCAATGAGTGTGGTAAGAGTGGCTATAATGCTGGAATTGCAGAAAACAACCAAAAGAGGTTGTTTCTGGCAGCTGTAGCAGGGAAGCAGCGGTCAAGAACGATGTGAGAGGATGCACAGGGGATGGGAAGATTATCATCATCTCATGATAGAGATACAACCAGAGCATCGGCTGTCACGATACAAAACACAAAAAAATTAACTCTAGACTCATACGAAAATACTTATATAATAAGAGGATAACTTGAAGTGGCCAATGCGAACCGACCAACTCCTCCGAAGGACAAGAACCTAGATCGGTTCGGTCTAAGACAGAGCAGCTTTTCACTGCTTACGTGGGACTTCTTGCGTTCGGGATGCGATTGCACTTCACATTTGCGACATTGCGGGAGATGCTTCCACGCCAGTCTCAGGTTTGTGAGAGCTTCAACCTCATTTGTTGAAGCTTCTGGCTTATCATAGTATAATGTTAGGTCAGCCATGTTGGAGGTGGTGGAGCTTTTCTAACTTCTCAATAAGTCAATCTTTTAGGCATTGTTTTTCTAAAGCACATCTTGATATAATAAGTATCCATCCTCCGTTGGCACAACTTGAGCTGGAGCTATATATAGATGTAGATTCTTATAAAATAATTCTCGAGCCATTAAATTCCTAATTTGTTTCTTCCTTTTCTCGTACTCGACTGAATGTACCTTACAAATAATATAATCAGAAGAAATCAACTTTGAGAAGAAATTTGCGGCAGACTGAGCCACTCTCACTAATAATTACTCAGGAGAGACCTCTTTTTATTTGGTAGATCCTGGATCTCATTGAAGAATTATCTTTCCCACTAAGCTCCTAAGATAATTTCCAAAGTTATGTTTCATCCATTCTGTATTGCCATATGTTGGAGGGTGCACTGTTGAATTGAATCCAATGTTTGAGCAACTCCATAATTTTTTTTCTTTCAAAAGTAGCTCAAAAGCTCATGTCTAATATGTCGGGCTTCCATCAATAGGGGAAACTCTAGGAGTTTATATATCTAAAAGTCTGAATTTCTTTTATTTGGGGCCTCCATACCTCCAGCATCGATTCCTCGAACTCAAGTCCATCTTGAACAACCACTGTTAATTTGGTCCGAGTCTCTCTCATGTGCTCAGTTTCATTTCTCCCTCATGCTCATACTTTTTGCCCTCACATTCTTCAATGTTTACTGTGTTATTGCCCTTTTCTTTAATAGTCCCATGCTCAGTGAAATTGATCATTCTTCTGGCTGTGCAATTTGATATAATATGCCTAAATTTGTAGCATTTAAAATATTTCTGAGCTGGGACAGGTTTGAGAATGTGGATTGGTTTCACCTTTTCTCCTCTTTAAATTATTGTCTCCTTAAACAAGTTCGGCTTGGATGTTTTGTTGGGTGTACTCCTATTGCTTGATTATGAGATTTAGCTCTGCTTGTAAGATGTCCGCTGATCTTACTTGATCCTGGGGTGTACGCTATTTGCTTGATCCTGGGGTGTACTCCCATTGCTTGATCCTGGGGTTGAACTCTGCTTGTAAGATGTGACAATCATCCGGTGATAATGCTGTAACTAGTGAAGCCTTGTGCAAATATTCTGCCTATAATCTTTTTTCTTATCGAACATATAGTAATTTTACACTTTTCTTCTCATTGTCGATGAATCTTTAAGTTCACCCACCACTGAGATGCACTTTTCCTTAACTTTGTGGAGCTAGTTTCACCATTCCGTTTGGTGGGATGTCTTGACACTCAAAGATACATTCCAAGGTCCAAATCAACCTCTACTTCAAAATCTTGGCTTCTTCAATATCACACGTCAAATCTTTGAAGTAGTTGTTCTTCATCTCTGGGATCAAATGGAATTTATGTGACCCCACTCGATGATCTCCTCACGAAGGCGACAAGCCTCTATTGAAGTTGGAGGTTTTCCCACTATATATCCTCCATATAATTCTTTTGGAAACCTTTGTGGATTTCTCATTAACGACATCATGTCCTTTTCCCTCGATCAAATTTTTAGCAATTATCTCCTTGGTGGCATGATTAGGATTTTGGTTTGGGTCGGTGGAAAAATATGTGTGGCTGACGTAGGGTGGGAAAGAAAAATTTTTGATGGGGATGACATTAGGTACATGTGGATGCTAGAAACCCTAGGATGGACTATGCTTAGGCTAGCTATGATACTAAATGATATCAGAGTCAACTCAAATTATAATAAGAAAGACATTATTATTGAAAGCAAATAGATAGTTACAATAAACAAAACTGAATGTGAAATTATAACAAACATGACACAAACTCACATTAGAGCTCAATCTTGGGGTGGTGGAGGTCGGTTAAGTGGTTGGAGAGCGGAGGTAGGTGACTGAAATGAGTTGTTAGTGGTTGGGACAACAAAAGGAGGGGTTGGAATTACAGTGACAGTGGTTTAGAGGGTTGGGATTGTGAGAGGTAGGGAAGGAGAAGGGTCGTGAACTTTAGAACAACAAGAGGAGTGTTGTTTGGTGCGGGGGTAGCAAGCGGGAATTACAGTGACAGTGGGATAGGCTACAATCCAGGTGGCAACAAGTCAGAGTGATGGTTCAACAACAAGAAAGCAACATATTTGTTTTTTTTCTAAATGGCAACAACGAGGGTTGGTGACTCAGAGTGATGTGAGAAGGTTGGGGAAAGGATAGAGGCGGCTGTGCTGGATGGCAGCGAGGCGGGGAATGGGGGCTGTAATGCAAGAATTATAGAAAACTACCAAAAGAAGCTGTTCCAAGTGGCTGCAACAAGGAAGGGGCGGTCGGGAGCAGTGTGGGAGGATTCAGAAGTGGATAAGGGAAGATAATCATCACTTTGGGAGAGAGTTACAACTATATTACTACTCAATCCCTCAAATATAACCCTCGAAAAGAAGAAGAGACGTCGACCACCATCCTGATACAAAATACACGAAAAAACTAACCCTAGAATCATACGAAAATAAATATATCCTAAGAGAATAATTAGGAGTGGCACATGGGAAAGAACCTGGACCGAAAAGAACCTGAACCGGTTCGGTCCAGGAAGAGTTGTTGGTTGATGCTTACACGGGATTTCTCACATTCGAAACGCGATCTTGCTTCACACCTACAGGAACGAATGGAACATAGAATGATTAGGAAGATGTTGAACCGACCATATTAATTGAATCTCACATCATTGGGTGATATACTTGTCTTGCTTCGTGAATCATTCCAAGGTTATGAAGATGTTCTAAAAACGGTACTGGATATCAAGAGGAAAGGGCTGGTTGTAGGGAAGATTTGGATATAATTTTGTTGCTTTCAATAATACCAACAATAATTAAAAGCTCATGAATCTCTATTTTATGTAGGAAACAATAGCAAGATTTATTACAAGGATAAGATTTATCGTTCTATTTGAACTAACCAACTAATTTTATTTTTAGATTAGATAAGCTTAAATTTATATATTTAATATTGTATGAAGTTTTTTTGAGTGGGGGTGGGATTTGAATAAAATATGTGACGAATACCTGGCTTGTTTATCTTTGTTTTATCATATTTTAAGATGTTATTATGCTTGTGAAAGGTATTTATATCTGTTTTGTACAGATTGCAGGTTTGATGTAGTTTGGGAGTGAAAAAGGACAAATTAGAGCGAATAATGTAAAGTTGTGAGACGGCACGAGACAAATCAGAGCGAATAATGTAAAGTTGTGAGACAGCGCTCTCGCGCCGTCCTCCCAATACGTCCGCTCCCACTTGACTGCGCACCGCGCTATCGTCTGCTGAGGTTAAAGTGTTCGTGCCCACTTTGTGGCACACTCGCGTCCGACTTTTAATCATTCGACGCGCCCGCACCAGACTTGCGCCGCACCTGCATTTAGTCGTTGAATTAAATTTGGAAGAAATTTTTTTGCCTTTGTCGAACTTCCCCTATATGTATGCTCATTGGGACGATTTTAGGGCATTTTGGGTGGCTGGATGCTGGAGTTAGAGAGAGTTTTTCGGTGAGAGAGTTCTCCCTTAGAATTTTCTTCCTCTCTTTAAGTTAAGGCCTTAAGGGTTTTTTCCCGTCTCATTTTTCCTCTTGTTTCTTGCTGTTCTTGAGAAATTCTTGTATGAGAGATATCTACTATTGTGGAGAGGACAAGACAATTTTGTAAGTTTTAAATTTGTTTATTTCTTGCAACAACAATCTGCATGGATTTTGTGGTTCTCCCTATTATGCATTAAGTTTCTTTCGTGCTTCTGTAATGTAGAGTTAGTTTATTTTTTGTGGTTTGTTGAGGTGTTTTCCATGCATTATTTTCCAAGCTTTTATGTCTTTATGTTGTTGTGTAACATTCTAGATTTCACTTGCTTATTGTCTGATCAATTAAGATGTTAATATCTTTCGTGATCTCTGTCTTCTATCCGTTGCATAGTGGAAAGATTAGGTTAACCACAGAATCCTTGGAGACGCCATGAGGTTAAGCTAAACTTAACTTCATGAGTTACTGATTCTTCTTCTGATCTAGACATATACTTAAGAAGAAAATTTATTCCTGGTTGATAATTGTGATGTAGGAAAAAAATTAAGGAAAACCATGACCCAATAGGATACTCGAGTCCCAGAGGCACGGGCCTCATCTCTCTTGAAGAACACCAACTGTCTTTCAACTTTTTGTTTTCTGTTTTTTGAGATCGTATTTTGTTTTTGTTTGTTGTTAGAATTTGTAGGAATTCAACCCTTCTCGTGATCATGCCTAGTTTGGTTGATAAAGTTAGTAAATTAGAGATTTTTTTGTTAGAATAATTGTTAGTTATTTTCTCATGGGATAGGTATGCTGATTCTGATACCGCATATTACTCGAAACATCTATTTGTGTGATTAGTCGACATGCCTTGTATCAATATTTCGATCATTAAGTTTTTGGCGTCATTTCCGAGGAAATATGTTAATAATCATTATGATTTTAGAGGAACTTTATTTGATAAACTTATAATCTTGGTTTGGCAATTTTTATTTTTTGTTATTTTTCTATTTTGCTTGTTTCTTCTTGTTGTAATTATTGTTTGCACTCATTATAAAAACCAAAAAGCTAAAGTATTTTATGTGTGTCATGTTTTTATTTTATTTTCCATGTATCATCTGCTTTGCATGTTACTTGCGGACAGAATCATGTGGGTCTTGATGATCGTGTGTTTGGTTGGAGTCGGCCGAGTCTGTTGTTAGGGTCACATAGTCATTGCCTTTGTATATACATAGGGGAGTTGAGTCTGACCTTGCTCTTTTTGACCCTGAAATTCACCAAACCCTTAGCACCTTAGGAGAGCACATTCACTGACTGACATACCTAATATTGATGATCATTCCCTGAAATCTTTCAAGAATTATGCCAATCTTTCTGTTGAGGAAATCCACATGAGCATCAACTGCTTCGTGGTGGACCCACAACAAAGTTCATGTTCACATTCACCCGAGGTAGATTTAGGATAGGGAGTGGAGTATAGAGGCTCTTATTTTGTACTATGGCTTTAACTTAATGACACACTTGCACTATCTAACTTGACTCTTCACATCTCGTGTATGCTTAAATCGAAAGAAATTTTCTTTCAATGAGGAAAAAGTCTTATCTATGCCAAAATAACTCAATGATCTCATCATTGTGACACACATGTTTTGATTGAACTCCTACAAATGCTGAATTTGTTCTAAAAAATGGATAATAATCATATTTGTAAAATTGCTCTCGTGCCCTCTTTTGGCAATGAGCTCAAATTTCCTAAAAATCCTCATTAGTTGCATACAAATTCTTCATCATTTCAACACCAACTACTTTTGTTTGCTTGGTAGTGAGTAGCAGATGGAGGTGGCTCAAAACGAATACTTAAAACATCAAATACATTATTTTGACTCCCGGCCTTATGCTTGAGCACAAAATTAAAGGAAGATAGAAACTCTACCTCAGAGGTTTGCCTACCTTTCAACTTTAATGATTTTTTAACAATCTGATCATTTTGAGACATGTTTTGAGTGAACTCCTATGAATGCAGAATTTTTTCTTAAAATGGATAACAATCATATTTGTAAAATTACTCATGTGGCCACTTTCGACAGTGGGCCCAAATTTCCTAAAAATCCTCATCAGGTGCATTCAAATTCTTCATCATCTCAAAACTGACTACTTTTATTTGCTTCGTAGCAATTAACAGATGGGGGCGACACAAAATGACGGTTTAATACATTATTCTGATTCTCAACCTTATGCTTGAGCACAAAATAAAAGGAAGATAGAAACTTTACCTAGGAGGCTTGCCTACTCTTTACCTTGTTATGATTGTTTAACAATCTCAGGGCTTCATGATTCGCGTAGATTTAACTCGCCGGCTATCAAGTAATGACTTTAAGGGGTTGTTTGCTAGCCACTTTTAAACGAGATTTATGCAGGATTTAGGCTAAATCTTGCAAAATGCATCATTGTAAATCTTGAGATTTGGTAAAACCTCAAATGATGCCGATTCGCAGTAAATCTGGGAGTTGGAAAATCCAGTAAATTGACGAATTTAATAAATTTGGGATGAGCGAAGAGAAAGAATGGCCCGAATAGACTTACCTTCCTCAATATTTGGAGCAGAGCGGAAGGATGAGAAAGATGGGAGTTTTGTTGGCCTCTCTGTAAGCCTTGATCTTGTCGTTGCCTTTCCAGGTTGCTCTAATGATGATCGTATCGCGAAGGTTCGTTCACGAAGGCAATGGTTTTGAGTAAAATCAGGACATGGAGGGAGATAAGCGAAGGTTTGGGTGGAGATGAAAAGTTTGGGTGAAATTGGGAGAGGGAGAATATAGGGAAGGGTTTCGGTGAGAGAGGGAACTAATGAATAAATAATTGATTAATAATTAATAAATAATAATTTATTTATAGATTATTAAATTAATTATAATTTGATAAATTTAAATGTTATTATTTAATGGTTAAGTAATGAATACAAATAGTTTTTAAAATTTTAAATTATTTAATAAAATTTTAAATAATTCCTAATTACAAGAGGATATACCTTGGTTTATGTTTTTTGCTAATGATATCCTTCTCATGGATAAGACGAGAGAAAAGCTCAGGAAAAACTTGAATTATGGAGGTCTACCTTGGAGTCTAAAGGCCTTCATTTGAGTAGAACTAAAACTGAATGCATGAAATGTAATTTTAGTAGTAGTAGCTCTAGTGACAAATGTAACTATGGGTGATTAAATTATTAAAAGGTGTGAACACTTTAGATATCTCGGGTCTATTGTTCAAAGTGATAGTGATATTGATGGGGATGTTATTAGTAGAATTCAAGTTGGTTGGTTGAAGTGGAGGAATGCTTCGAGCCTATTGTGTGATAGTATAGTACCGCTTAGACTGAAAGGAAAATTTTATAAGACGGTGTGAGACATGCAATGCTTTATGGCACTGATTGTTGGCGTTTAGAAGAGGAACATAAAACTAAGCTTAAGTGTTGTCGAGATGAGAATGATCAGGTGGATGAGTGGGTTTACACTTAGAGACAAAATGCGAAATGAATTTATTCATGATAGGGTTGGTGTAGCTCCATTGACAGACAAAATTAGAGAGAGCTTAGATGGTTTTGTCACATTAAACTTCGACTATCTGATGATCCGATTAGAAGAGTATATGTTTTAGATTCAACTTATGTTAAGAAAGGCAGAGGTTGACCTAAGAAGTCGTGGGCATATTGTATAAAAAATGATCTTAATTTATTATATTTTCATGAAAATATTGCACTAATGCTCTGTTTGGCGTAGCTATAGCTTCTCAGTTTTTCAGTTATAGCTGCGCTGCTCCAGGAAGTTGTTGCAGGGAAACTGTCTGTCTGTTTGATACAGTGTGAAAACAGCTATGGACTAGCTGTTTCTGAAAAAATGACCATGCTACCTCTGTTTGGTAAAATTGTTTAAAACAGAACTGTGACAGCGATATTTTTGATACTTCTGAAGCAGAATTTCACTCCGAAACAATTCAAAAATTCAGATGTAGACACAAGAACTAGATATGAAACATGCTTAACAAGTGAAGGAAATCAAATTCTTATCAGATTCACATAAAAGAGCAGCTAATGCAGTTCTACCTCAATCAGGAAAAATATTGATTACAATGATTTATGATGTTAATCTATGGCGGTATCAAATTATGCAAAATGATGATTTAACAAAAATTAACCAATTAAAAGCAATAAAAATTGCTTACAAAACAAGTGATCATCCAAGCTTCCATGCGACATATACTCATAAACAAAGAGCCCCTCACATCCTTCTGAACGGTAGCCGATTAAGCTAACAGGATTGGGATGATGCAGCGTCCGTTTAGGTTGTAGGGAAGCTAAGGAAAAAAAAAAGTATAAATAAAAATTAATTAGTTGAATAGGAAGCAACAGAGCTTGATTTTTTATTTCCTAACTCATTTTTCATTCCTTTCTCTCAAATCCTTGTCAGCCAATCGGAGCGGTAATGATTTGCAAGTTTATCAATCCATTGAATCAGAGGACCTGGGTACCTCTATCCTATCCTCGATCCGCTGGATCTTCTTCTCCTTCTTTGGCCTCGCGTTCCTAAGCGATCCCTTCTTCCCATGCTTTGTCTTCTTATCACCACGGCCGCAAGTCCTTAAACCAGTCTCTGTAGTTGCCGGCGAGAAGGAGTTTGAGGCTGAGTGCGAGAAGGAGAAAATCACGTGTTTTTTTTTTTCAGCTGCTGCATCCACCGCCTTCTGAGTAACGCATCACGTCCGCCTCGCTCATTTTGCCTCTCGTTCACGAGAGAAATCACTTGCTCGATAAGTAGAGACTGGGGAGCGCGGGGCAAATGAGGTAAACATCGATCAGTAACGCGGGCCGCGGGGTCAATCCTGCGGCCCGCGTTCTGCTTATTTTAGTGGTGGGCGGCTGCCGAACGCCGCATCAAACGAAAAAATTTATATCAGTTTTGCGGTTTGGGGACGCGCCGCGTGAAATACGCTCCCCCAAACGAAGCCTAAATAAGACGCAATTGAGAAAAAAAGATTCATGTAGCCGACCCCACTTAGTGGGATAAAGATTTTGTTGTTATTGTTGTATAAAACATGCNACTCCCACTTGACAGTGCACCGTGCTATTGTCTGCTAAGGTTAAAGTGCCCGTGCCCACTTTGTGGCACACTCGCGTCCGACTTTTAATCATCCGATGCACCCGCACCAGACTTGCGCCGCACCTGCGTTTAGTTGTTGAATTAAATTTGGAAGAAATTTTTTTGCCTTTGTCGAACTTCCCCTATATGTATGCTCATTGGGACGATTTTAGGGCATTTTGGGTGCTGGATGCTGGAGTTAGAGAGAGTTTTTCGGTGAGAGAGAGTTCTTTCTTAGAATTTTCTTCCTCTCTTTGAGTTAAGGCCATAAGGGTTGTTTCCCGTCTCATTTTTCCTCTTGTTTCTTGTTGTTCTTGATAAATTCTTGTATGAGAGATATCTACTATTGTGGAGAGGACAAGACAATTTTGTAAGTTTTAANTCTGTTTATCTTTGTTTTAGCATATTTTAAGATGTTATTATGCTCGTGAAAGGTATTTATGTCTGTTTTGTATAGATTGCAGGTTTGATGTAGTTTGGGAGTGAAAAAGAACAAATCAGAGCGAATAATGTAAAGTTGTGAGACAGCGCTCTTGCGCCGTCCTCCCAATACGTCCACTCCCACTTGACAGTGCACCGTGCTATTGTCTGCTGAGGTTAAAGTGCCCGTGCCCACTTTGTGGCACACTCGCGTCTGACTTTTAATCATCCGACGCACCCGCACCAGACTTGCGCCGCACCTGCGTTTAGTTGTTGAATTAAATTTGGAAGAAATTTTTTTGCCTTTGTCGAACTTCCCCTATATGTATGCTCATTGGGACGATTTTAGGGCATTTTGGGTGCTGGATGCTGGAGTTAGAGAGAGTTTTTCGGTGAGAGAGAGTTCTTTCTTAGAATTTTCTTCCTCTCTTTGAGTTAAGGCCATAAGGGTTGTTTCCCGTCTCATTTTTCCTCTTGTTTCTTGTTGTTCTTGATAAATTCTTGTATGAGAGATATCTACTATTGTGGAGAGGACAAGACAATTTTGTAAGTTTTAAATTTGTTTATTTCTTGCAACAACAATCTGCATGGATTTTGTGGTTCTCCTTATTATGCATTAAATTTCTTTCGTGCTTCTGTAATGTAGAGTTAGTTTATTTTTTGTGGTTTTTTGAGGTGTTTTCCATGCATTATTTTCCAAGATTTTATGTCTTTATGTTGTTGTGTAACATTTTAGATTTCACTTGCTTATTGTCTGATCAATTAAAATGTTAATATCTTTTGTGATCTCTGTCTTCTATCCGTTGCATGGTGGAAAGATTAGGTTAACCACAAAATCCTGATGGAATATGTATATTCTAGTTAGAGTTTTGTAACGTAGATAAGGGATTGTAAGAATCCTTGGAGACGCCGTGAGGTTAAGCTAAACATAACTTCATGAGTTTCTGATTCTTCTTCCGATCTAGACATAAACTTAAGAAGAAAATTTATTCCTGGTTGATAACTGTGATGCAGGAAAAAATTAAGGAAAACCATGACCCAATAGGATACCCGAGTCACAGAGGCACGAGCCTCATCTCTCTTGAAGAACACCAACTGTCTTTCAACTTTTTGTTTTCTGTTTTTTGAGATTGTGTTTTGTTTTTGTTTGTTGTTAGAATTTGTAGGAATTCAACCCTTCTCGTGATCATGCCCAGTTTGGTTTATAAAGTTAGTAAATTAGAGATTTTTCTGTTAGAATAATTGTTAGTTATTTCCTCATGGGATAGGTATGCTGATTCTGATACCGCATATTACTCAAAACATCTATTTGTGTGATTAGTCGACATGCCTTGCTTCAATTTTTTGATCATTAAGTTTTTGGCGTCATTTCCGGGGAAATATGTTAATAATCATTCTGATTTTAGAGGAACTTTATTTGATAAACATATAATCTTGGTTTGACAATTTTTATTTTTTGTTATTTTTCTATTTTGCTTGTTTCTTCTTGTTGTAATTGTTGTTTGCACTCATTATAATAGCCATAAAGCTAAAATATTTTATGTGTGTCATGTTTTTATTTTATTTTCCATGTGTTGTCTGCTTTGCATGTTACTTGTGGACAGAATCATGTGGGTCTTGATGATCCTGTGTTTAGTTGGAGTCGGTCGAGTCTGTTATTAGGGTCACATTGTCATTGCCTTTGTATATGCATAGGGGAGTTGAGTCTGACCTTGCTCTTTTTGACCCTTAAATTCACCAAATCCTTAGACACTTTAGGAGAGCACATTCACTGACTGACATACCTAATATTGATGATCATTCCCTGAAACCTTTCAAGAATTATGCCAATCTTCTGTTGAGGAAATCCATATGAGCATGAACTGCTTCGTGGCAGACCCACAACAAAGTTCATGTTCGCATTCACTCGAGGTAGATTTAGGATAGGGAGTGGAGTTAGAGGCTCTTATTTTGTACTATGGCTTTAACTTAATGACACACTTGCACTATCTAACTTGACTCTTCACATCTCGTGTATGCTTAAACTGAAAGAAATTTCCTTTCAGTGAGGAAAAAGTCTTATCTATGCTAAAATAACTCAATGATCTCACCATTGTGACACACATGTTTTGAGTGAACTCCTACAAATGCTGAATTTGTTTTAAAAAATGGATAAGAATCATATTTGTAAAATTGCTCTCGTGCCCTCTTTTGGCAATGAGCTCAAATTTCCTAAAAATCCTCATTAGTTGCATACAAATTCTTCATCATTTCAACACCAACTACTTTTGTTTGCTTGGTAGTGAGTAGCAGATGGAGGTGGCTCAAAACGAAGACTTAAAACATCAAATACATTATTTTGACTCCCAGCCTTATGCTTGAGCACAAAATTAAAGGAAGATAAAAACTCTACCTCAGAGGTTTGCCTACCTTTCAACTTTAATGATTTTTTAACAATCTCATGATTTTGAGACATGTTTTGAGTGAACTCCTATGAATGCAGAATTTTTTCTTAAAATGGATAACAATCATATTTGTAAAATTACTCACGTGGCCACTTCCGACAATGAGCCCAAATTTCCTAAAAATCCTCATTAGGTGCATTCAAATTCTTCATCATCTCAAAACTGAATACTTTTATTTGCTTCGTAGCAATTAACAGATGGAGGCGATGCAAAATGACGGTTTAATACATCATTCTAATTCTCAACCTTATGCTTGAGCACAAAATAAAAGGAAGATAGAAACTTTACCTAGGTGGCTTGCCTACTCTTTACCTTGTTATGATTGTTTAACAATCTCAGGGCTTCATGATTGGCGTAGATTTAACTCGCTGGCTACCAAGTAATGACTCTAAGGGATTTTTTTGCTAGCCACTTTTAAGCGAGATTTACGTAGGATTTAGGCTAAATCCTGCAAAATGCATCATTGTAAATCTTGAGATTTGGTAAAACCCCAAATGATGCCGATTCGCCATAAATCTGGGATTTGGTAAATCCATTAAATTGATTAATTTAACAAATTTGGGATGAGCGGAAAGAAAGAATGGCCCGAACAGCTTACCTTCCTCAATGTTTGGAGTAGAGCTGAAGGATGAGAAAGATGGGAGTTTTGTTGGTCTCTGTAAGCCGTGACCTTGTCGTTGCCTTCCCAGGTTGCTCTAATGATGACTGTCTCGCGAAGGTTCGTTCACGAAGGCAATGGTTTTGAGCAAACAGGACATGGAGGGAGATACCCGAAGGTTTGGGTGGAGATGGGAAGTTTGGGTGAAATTGGGAGAGGGAGAATATGGGCAAGGGTTTCGGTTAGAGGGGGAACTAATGAATAAATAATTAATTAGTTTAATTGATTAATAATTAATAATTAATTTATAGATTATTAAATTAATTATAATTTGATAAATTTAAATGTTATTATTTAATGGTTAAGTAATGAATACAAATAGTTTTTAAAATTTTAAATTATTTAATAAAATTTTAAATAATTCCTAATTACAAGAGGATATACCTTGGTTTTTGTTTTTTTGCTAATGATATCCTTCTCATTGATAAGACGAGAGATAAGCTCAGGAAAAACTTGAATTACGGAGGTCTACCTTGAAGTCTAAAGGCCTTCATTTGAGTAGAACTAAAACTGAATGTATGAAATGTAATTTTAGTAGTAGTAGCTCTAGTGCATAAATGTAACTATGGGTGATTAAATTATTAAAAGGTGTGAACACTTTAGTTATCTCGGGTCTATTGTTCAAAGTGATAGTGATATTGATGGGATGTTATTAGTAGAATTCAAGTTGGTTGGTTGAAGTGGAGGAATGCTCTGGGCCTATTGTGTGATAGTAAAGTACCGCTTAGATTGAAAGGAAAATTTTATAAGACAGTGGTGAGACATGCAATGCTTTATGACATTGAATGTTGGCATTTAGAAGAGAAACATAAAACTAAGCTTAAGTGTTGCCGAGATGAGAATGATCAGGTGGATGAGTGGGTTTACACTTAGAGACAAAATGTGAAATGAATTTATTCATGATAGGGTTGGTGTAGCTCCACTGACAGACAAAATTAGAGAGAGCTTAGATGGTTTGGTCACATTAAACTTCGATTATCTGATTATCCGATTAGAAGAGTAGATGTTTTAAATTTAACTTATGTTAAGAAAGACAGAGGTTGACCTAAGAAGTCTTGGGCATATTGTATAAAAATGATCTTAATTTATTAAAATTTCATGAAAATATTACACTAATGCTCTGTTTGGCGCAGCCGCAGCTTCTTAGTTTTTCAGTTGTAGCTGCGCTGCCCCAGGAAGTTGCTGCAGTGAAGCTGACTGTCTGTTTGGTGTCGTGTGAAAATAGCTGTGAAGTAGTTGTTTCTGAAAAAAATAACCATGCTAGCCCTGTTTGGTAAAACTGTTTAAAACAGAATTATGACAACGATATTTTTGATACTTCTGAAGCAGAAATTCACACCGAAACAGTTCAAAAATTCAGATGTAGACACAAGAACTACATATGAAACATGCTTAACAAGTGAAGGAAATCAAATTCTTATCAGATTCACATAAAAGAGCAGCTAATGCAGTTCTACCTCAATCAGGAAAAATATTGATTACAATGATTTATGATGTTAATCTATGGCGGTATCAAATTATGCAAAATGATGATTTAACAAAAATTAACCAATTAAAAGCAATAAAAATTGCTTACAGAACAAGTGATCATCCAAGCTTCCATGCGACATATACTCATAAACAAAGAGCCCGTCACATCCTTCTGAATGGTAGCCGATTAAGTTAACAGGATTGGGATGATGCAGCTTCCGTTTAGGTTGTAGGGAAGCTAAGGAAAAAAAAGTATAAATAAAAATTAATTAGTTGAATAGGAAACAACAGAGCTTGATTTGGTATTTCCTAACTCATTTTTCATTCCATTCTCTCAAATCCTTGTCAGCCAATCGGAGTGTTAATGATCTGCAAGTTTATCAATTCATTGAATCAGAGGACCTGGGTAACTCTATCCTGTCCTTGATCCGCTGGATCTTCTTCTCCTTCTTTGGCCTCACGTTCCTAAGCGATCCCTTCTTCCCATGCTTTGTTTTCTTATCACCACGGCCGCAAGTCCTTAAACCAGTTTCTGTAGTTTCCGGCGAGAAGGAGGTTGAGGTTGAGGCTGAGTGCGAGAAGGAGAAAATCACGTGTTGTTCCTTCAGCTGCTGCATCCACCGCCTTCCGAGTAACGCATCATGTCCGCCTCGCTCATTTTGCCTCTCGTTCATGAGAGAACTCACTTGCTCGATAAGTAGAGATTGGGGAGCGCGGGGCAAATGAGGTAAACACCGATCAGTAACGCGGGCCACGGGGTCAATCCTGCGGCCCGCGTTCCGCTTATTTTAGTGGCGGGCGGCTGCCGAACGCCGCATCAAACGAAAAATTTTATATCAGTTTTGCAGTTTGGGGCTGCGCCGCGCGAAATACGCGGGCCCCAAACGAAGCCTAAATAAGACGCAATTGAGAAAAAAGGATTCATGTAGCCGACCCCACTTAGTGGGATAAAGATTTTGTTGTTATTGTTGTATAAAACATGCTCATTGTNCGCACCGCGCGAAATACGCGGGCCCCAAACGAAGCCTAAATAAGATGCAATTGAGAAAAAAAAGATTCATGTAGCCGACCCCACTTAGTGGGATAAAGATTTTGTTGTTATTGTTGTATAAAACATGCTCATTGTGATTGCTGCACCTTATTTTTATCACATAAGCTGAATACAATGAAAAAGGTCAATTAGGAAAATTTAATGAGAAATTGAAGGAAAATATTTTCTTCGGATACTCATTTTTTAGTAACACTTCCAATGGTTTAAAAGGCATTCAAGCATCAAATAAATTTTGATGAGTTTCAAAGTTGTGCCCTCGCTCTGTGGAGCTCATTACAAGTTTGGGGATTAANGATATTTTTCTCGGATACTCATTTTTTAGTAACACCTCCAATGGTTTAAAAGGCATTCAAGCATCAAATAAATTTACAAGTTTGGGGATTAATTTAGCCCACTATCAAGTAGTCATTGTCAATGCCGGACCAACACCTGCCATGGATAAATTCATTAGGGGCATTTGTGTATGTAAATCTTTCTTTTCATTAGAGGCATTTACATACATACTACTCAATTCCTATATATTTACATATCTAACTTCTAAATTTTATTTTACATTTATATCACCCAAATCTTTCATATCATCTCAAAAATACTATTTTTTTAAAAGTGAAATGCACCTTTTCATTATCATATACTAATTTAATTTATGTAAAACTGCAGAAGGAAATGAAAATAAAAGAGCTTTCAAGGAAAAAAGAATGGAGGAAATCCAGGCCTACAACCCCATCAGAGGTGGACCTATTTTTAGCACTCATTGACATTAAAGTTGTCTCCAGGGTGCTGAGGATGGCTCGCATCAGCGAAGAGCAGCTGCTGTGGTGTGAAGAGAAGATGAGCAGGTTGGATCTATCAGACAACAGGCTCAGAAGGGATGCCAGCCCAGTTCTCTTCCCTTGCTGATCTGTAACTACTCTATCGTCCCTGCTGACTGTAAGAAGAATATTTGAGTACGTAATTGCTCACTCATTGTGTGCTTTATTATTATTATTATTATTATTATTGTTATTGTTTCTGTTGTTAGGAGTGCACAATGAGTACTCAGGTTTTATTCCCATGGTAGGAATTTTCAATTAGTTTCTAGTGTTACATGATTTTTTGTTGCATGGGAGAATTGGATGCAAGGAAAAAATGTCATGAATTGAGTACAAGAGATCTATGGTGGCTTTATTTCTTCAAGTTTGGGCCAACCTTGGGAGTTTTGAGAATTTAATTATTTATTTATGGAATATTTACGCACCTAAGTCACAATTCTTATGTATTTAAAGGTCTCTCACCTAAACTTTCATATTTGTATGATAGCATGATACCGGAGTTGAACAAAGAGTAATAAACAAACAAATATAATCACTAAATAGTTCATAGTCGGTTATCAGGAACATATTGAAACATAAATAACGACAAACACAATACAAAAATATGAAATTGTGATAAATGACCACAACTCAAACTAGGACATTGTTGGTGATCTATGTGGGTTTCGTCCTCCTAAGAAGTGTTAAATGGTGGGGGAAGGGCTGGAAGGTGTGTTGGTAGCAAAGTTGTGTGGGTAATCGTGAGGGGGAGGTGTGAAGCTGTAGGAACGACGTGTGGTTATTGTTCTGGGTGGGGGCATCAAGAAAGAGCGGTTGAGCTGCGGGTGANGATGAATATCCCATCGGGAATGAGCTATAGTTAGAGCCCACTCAAACCATGGAGGGTAATCACCGCCTTGGAATGAGATACAACTGAGGCACCACTCACTCTTTAATACAGTCCTAGAAGGAAAAATAGGGGACTCCGACAGCTGTCCTGACAGAAACACAAATAAAACTGAAAACAAAAAACATAGGAACTAAATATATATGCCATAAATAATTAGGATTGGGCCTACTGTTGAAAGGGTACGCCAAACCAAAGTTGAGGAGACGATTGACTCTATCGTTGCCTAAACTAGTCAGTCCAGGCGCTGGAATGCTGGAAGTTCTACGCGTGTTCTGCGTCATAAGAGGGAGGCGCTCAAGCGTTAGTCTCTCGAAGTTGGAGGAGCTTCTACTACATTCATCGAAACTTTTGTCTTCTCATAATCCGACATCTGGTCGACCATGTTGAGGGTGTCAAAAATGTTGTAAGCTTCAGTTAAATCAATCTTGAAAGCATTTTTATTCCAAAACACATCCTGATAGAAGAAATATGCATTCTCTTTATGCACAACTTGAGCTAGAGTTGCGTATAGATGTAGATTCTCACAATGTAACTCTTAAATTGTTAAATCTGTAATTTGTTTCTTCCACTCATACTCAACTGAATGTTTCTAATAACAAATATGTCGGGAGGAATCAACTTTTAAAACAAAATCTATGGTAGGTTAGATCATACTGAAGTATAACCACTCAGGAAAGGCCTCTTCTTATTCTTTGGTAGGACTTAGATCTCATTGTAGGATGTTCTCTCCCACCAAGCTTTCAAGGAAATTTCCAGCATTGTGTTTCGCCTCTCCTTTTTGGCCATATGTTGGTGAATACACTGCTGAATTGAATTTAATAGCCAAATAATTTTATAGTCTCGCAATAATAGCTCAGAAGCTCCTCATTTCTGACATTTCAGACCACTTTAATGGGCAACGACCCAATATGTGAACTGTCGGTCAAGATCTCTGGGAAGTCCATCAATATGATTTGTGCTTTTTTCAGATATCATTTCTTCGTGCTCACTATATTCTTGAACAACTACTGTTAATTCTGCTGAGGCATCCCTTGGACTCGATTTCAATTACGTGCATCTCTCCATCTATAGTTGGTAGGTGATACTCTTCCTTTGTGTCCTCAAATTCTTTAGTGTCTACCGTGTCATTATGGTGGGATATCCTGGTACTCAAAGACACATTCAACTATGCAAAGCACTCGATGAACTTGTCTGGATCCTTAGGATCTTCAAAATGTGACAAATTCACCTTATTTCAAAATTCTGGGTTCTCTGATATTTTATGTCAAATCTTCAGGGTCGTGGTTCTTCATCTTTAGAAGTTGCATGGTGGAGTGATTTAATGCATTCTTTTGATCTAATAAGTCATCATCATAGCTATGGGTGGCCCCTTTTAAATTGCCTCATCTCGAAGGTAGCAAGCTTCTGTTACAGTTAGAGGATTTCATACAACATATCCTCTATAAAAGGTTCCTTGACATCTTTTTGTAGATTTCGCATAAATGACATTGTGACATTTCCTCCGGATCAAGTCTCCGACAAATGTCTCTTTAGTAGTGTGATTAGGGTTTGAGTATGAGTTGGTGGTATATGGTATATGGGTGTGTTGTTGGGTAGAAAAGAAATTTTTTTTGATATGCCGTGAATAAATAACAAATTAACTACACAAAGACCTGAAGTTGCGATAAATGACAACACCAACTCAAATTCGAGTGGATCTCGAGGTGTTCAAAGAGGAATATTTGAGTATGCAATTGTTTGCTCATTTTGTGCTTTATTATTATTATTGTTTATCGTTTCTGTTGTTAGGAGAGCGCAATGAGTACTAAGGTTTCTTCTCCCAGGATAGGGATTGGCAATTAGTTTCTAGTGTTATATGATTTTTTGTGGCATGATAGAATTGGATGCAGGAAAAAAAAAGTGTGATGAATTGAGTACAAGAGATCTATGGTGGTTTTATTCCTTCAATTTTGGGGCAAACTTAGGAGTTTTGAGAATTTAATTTTTTATGTATGTGATATTTACGTTCCTAGCTCATAATTCTTATGTATTTACATGTCTCACACCTAAACTTTCATATTTGTATGCATAACATGATATCAGAGTTTAATAAAGATTAATAATTAAATAAATATTATTACCTGAATTGCTTCATAGGCGGTTACCCAATTGTTTCATAGGCGGTTACCAACTATACACTGAAACATAAATAATGACAAACACAACACCAAAATATTAAATTGTGAAAAATGACAATTCAAATTAGGGTGGTGGTGGTTATCTATGAGGGTTTAGTCCTCCAAAGAGGTAGCAAAGGGTGGGGGAAGGGTCGGAAGGTATGGCACAACGAAGTAGAAGGCATGAGACAGGGGTGGTAGCTAAGCAAAGGGTTGGGACAGCGATGGCAGTGACCTGAAACCTCAAAAATTCAGCAAGACATGCTATGTGTGGCGGCTGCAATAGGGAAAGATGATGGCATTAACGTAAGGACGAATGCATACGAAGGGAAGTTGAAGATAAATATCCCCTTGAGAGCGAGTTATTGCTAGAGCACCACTCGAACTTTGGAGGGTAATCATCACCTCAAAACGAGGTACAGTCGGAGCACCACTCACCCTTAGATACAGTCCTAGAAGAAAAAAACAGGCGACATCAGCGGCTGTCCTGACAAAAACACAAACAAAACTAAAAATATAAAACATAGGAACAAAATATATATGCATGCCCTAAATAATTTGGATTGGGTCCACTGTTGAAAGGATGTGACAAGCCTAAGTGGTGGAGTTGATTTGTTGTTGCTTGAATTGATCAGTCTAGGTTCTGAAAAAGGGAAGTTATGTACGCATGCGTTCTGTGTTAGAAGAGGGAGGTGGTTAAGTATTAGTCTCTCAGAGTTGGAGGAGATTTTACTTCATTCGTTTAAGTTTCTGCTCCTCAATAGTATGACATTTGGTCAACCACGTTGGGTGTCGATAATGTGGTAAGCTCCGGGTAAATCAAACTTGAAGGCATTTTCATTCCAAAGCACATCCTGATAAAATAAATATGCATTCTTTTTATGCATAACTTGAGCTAGTAGATTTAGATTCTCACAAAGTAACTCTCGAGCCATCAAATTTGTAATTTGTTTCTCCAAATCATCATACTCAACTAAGTGTTGCTTATAACAAATATTTCAAGAGGAATCTTTTTTGGATCATACTGAAAAATAACCACTCATTGGTAGACCTTTTCTTAGTCTGTGCTAAGACTTAGATCTCGTTGTAGGATGTTCTCTCCCACCAAGCTTCCAAGGCAATTTCCAGCATTGTGTTGTCTCTCCTTTCTGGCCATATGTTGGTGGATATACTGTTGAACTGAATTTAATATTCAAATAACTCTATATAGTTTCTCAATAGTGGCTTATAAGCTTCTCATTTTTGACCTGTATGGGTAACCACCCAATAGGTGAATTGTCGGTCAGGATCTCTGGCAAGTCCATCAAAAGGATTGTCCCTTTTCAGGTATCGATTCTTCAGACTTAATATCTTCTCGAACAACTATAGTTAATTGTGTTGGGTATCTCTTGAACTTGATTTGAATTATGTGCATCTCTTCATCTATAAAATGTAGCTGGTAACCTTTCTTTATGTCACATTCTTCAGTGCTTATTGTGTCATTGTCTATTTCCTCAATTGCTCCTTGCTTAGTGAAATAAACCATACTTTTATTTGGGTAAGAAGATGCACCGTGCCCAAAATCGTGGCACTTGATGCACACTTTCAGATTGGGATGGATTTGAGAATGTTGTTGGTTAGTTTCACTGATTCTCCACCCTGAACTAGTTTCTCCTTAAGTTGGGTTGGCTTGGATCTTCTCCTGGGTGTACTCAAGTTGCATGATCCTGGATTGAACTCTGTCAGTGAGATGCGACAATCATCTAAAAATGTTCTCTTCAATTTTGATTCTAGGTTTTGAACATCTTGTATGTAAAAAACTAGTAGATACTGACTATGCATCTCTCATTTCATTTTTCACCGAGATGTAATTTTACTTTTCCCTTCTTGCTTCCAAAGAATTTTCAAGTTCTCTCCAAAAAAAGATGCACTCTTCCTTAATTTTTGGCGAATGCTTAACCATTTTTCCCGCTGGGACGTCTTGGTACTCAGACAAATTCAAATGTCCAGAGTCACTTGATGAATTTGTTCGGATCCATTGGATTGTGTGACATTCACTTTTACTTCAAGATTCTAGATTCTCTGATATTTCATGCCAAATCTTCGGGGCCGTGGTTTTTCATCTATAGGTGTTGCATGGTGGAGGGATTTACTGCATTCTTTTGATCTGGCAGGTCACACTATAGCTAGAAGTGACCCTTTCTGATTGCCTCCTCTCGATGGTGGCAAGCTTCTATTACAATTGGAGGATTTGCTGCCGCATATCTTTTATAGAAGTTTCTTGGACATCCCTTTGTGGATTTCTCATAAATGACATTGTGGCATTTTCTCTGAATCAGGTCTCTGAAAATTGTCTCTTCGGTAGTGTGATTAGGGTTTGAGTGTGAGTAGATATGGTATATGGATGTGATGTCGGGTAGGAAAGAATAATTTTCTGATATGCAGTTACAACCAACATTCTATAATAATATTCTGATATGCATACAACTAAGTTAAATGTCATTGAGATGAGAATGATTAGGTGGATGAGTGCCTTTACACTTAAGAGACAAATGTGAAATGAATATATTCGTGATAGGGTTGGTGTAGCTCCAATGACAAGCAAAGTTAGAGAGAGTCGTCTTAGATGGTTTGTCCATATTAAAGGCCGACCATCTGATGATCCAAATAGGATTTATGTTAAAAAAGACAGTGGTAGAGAAGCATGCAACACTCTATATTAGTCTTTAAAAGAGAAGCATACAACTAAGTTAAATGTCGCCGAGATGAGAATGATTAGGTGGATGAGTGGCTTTACACTTAAGAGACAAAATGTGAAATAAATATATTCCTGATAGGGTTGGTGTAGCTCTAGTGACAAACAAAAAAGTAGAGAGACTCTTCTTAGATGGTTTGTCCATATTAAAGGCCGACCATCTGATGATCCAATTAGGAGAGTAGATGTTTTATATTAGATTTATGTTAAAAAAGGCAAAGGTAGACCTACAAAGAGTTGGTCATATTGTGTAAAAAATGATCTTAATTTATTATAATTAATTAAAAATATGACACTTAATGGGACACAATGGAGAAAAAGGATTCATGTTGCCGACCCCAGTTAGTAGGATAGAGGTGCGTAGGTGCAGAAATGACGAGCGTAGTTTCTGTCCTAGGTCGTGACAACAACAGGGAAGTGTTTGAGAGGGTTGATGATTCCAGGAAACAATAATGATGGGGCTAGAATAATGAGAACAACAAAGCGAAAGGCCTGCAACAACAGTGGTTGTGAGGGAGGGGGGGGGGGGG
>JXCR01148022.1:52874-76648 GCA_002079205.1 Phalaenopsis hybrid cultivar
TCATTCATATGCTGACCACATCTATCGTGTTGAGGCATAAATTGTTTTCGACGAAGCTATCAATGAACATAAAAAGCAATTTGAGCCGCAATTAGGAAAGCGAAAGAAGAATCTCAGATATATTACTCCAACATATCAATGTGTAAAAGTGAAATGTGTTCTTCCATATTTTGTTTTAATCTAAGTTTATGTTAACTTTTTGCTTTTGGAAAGTATTTATAATATATTTTGCAAGATCTAGGTAAAAAGATTGGTGGGAGATTAAATGATAGAGATCCATATTTTGCAGGATCCTGATATATTACCCATGCGCTAGCCAAGCAGCGACTTGGTGCCCAAGCATATTTTTGATCTAGCCAAGATAGAGAAATCATAAAATAGATGCCAATTTGATGGTGCCTAGGCACCATAGTCCATCGCCTAGGCACTATAGATTGGCGCCTAAGCCCCCAATACCCTATGTGTTAAGAACAAAACAATGGAAAAAGGAGCATTGGGGTCATTCATATGCTGACCACATCTATCGTGTTGAGGCATAAATTGTTTTCGACGAAGCTATCAATGAACATAAAAAGCAATTTGAGCCGCAATTAGGAAAGCGAAAGAAGAATCTCAGATATATTACTCCAACATATCAATGTGTAAAAGTGAAATGTGTTCTTCCATATTTTGTTTTAATCTAAGTTTATGTTAACTTTTTGCTTTTGGAAAGTATTTATAATATATTTTGCAGGATCTAGGTAAAAGGATTGGTGGGAGATTAAATGATAGAGATCCATATTTTGCAGGATCCAGATATATTATCCATGCGCTAGCCAAGCAGCGACTTGGTGCCCAAGCATATTTTTGATCTAGCCAAGATATAGAAATCATAAAATAGATGCCAATTTGATGGTACCTAGGCACCATAGTCCATCGCCTAGGCACTATAGATTGGCGCCTAAGCCCCCAATACCCTATGTGTTAAGAACAAAACAATGGAAAAAGGAGCATTGGATCTGTAGTACCTAGGTGCTAGAACCCAACTCTCAGGTGCCATAGTTCAGCACCTGGGCGTTAGAACCCATCTCCTTTGGATTGATAATTTAGAATTTTGTATTTAATGTGTATAATGTGATTCAATTGAAACTGCAAAAAGGTTATATGTTAAACTTATGTACTTAATTGACTTTCAGTTTGGCCAAAAGTTACATTAAAGGATTATCAAAGTGTTTGAGAAGCAATTCATCACAAATCTAAGGATTATCAATGACTCCTCCCATATTTCCGGGATCCTTCAAAGTGAAGGGGAACCATTGCATGATTATTTATTGAGATTATTCATTTAAGCTCATCAAATCCAGGAAGTAGATTCAAAGTTACTTAGAGGTGTGTTCTTGGGGGGACTACATCTTGGTTTTTTCTACTTGTCCTTGATCTGAGAGATGGTTCATTCATATGTTGACCACATACATTGTGTTGAGGCATAAATTGTTGTCGACGAAGCTATCAATGAAGATAAAATTCAATTTGAGCTACAATTAGGAAAGCGAAAGAAGAATCTAAAATATAATCGTCAAACATATCAATGTGTAAAATTGAAATGTGTTCTTCCATGTTTTGTTTTAATCTAATTTTATATTTTTTGCCTTTGGAAGGTATTTATAATATATTTTGCAGGATCTAAGTAAAAAGGTTGATGAGAGATTAAATGATAGAGATTGATGTTTAGTATCAAAGCAGCACCCATGCGCTAGCAAAGTAGCGACTAGGTGCCCAAGCATGTTTTTGATCTAGCCAAAATAGAGAAGCCATAAAATAGACGCCATTTTGATGGTGCCTAGGCACCATAGTCCATCGCCTAGGCACTATAGATTGGCGCCTAATACCTTATGCGTGAAGAACAACAACGGAAAATGGAGCACTGGATATGTAGTACCTAGGCGCTAAAACCCAACCTCCAGGTGCCATAGTTCAGCACCTAGGTGCTAGAACCCAACTCCTTTGGATTGATAATTAAGAAATTTTGTGTTTAATGTGTATAATGTGATTCAATTGAAACTGCATAGAGGTGATAAGTTAACCTTTAGCACTTAATTGACTTTCAATCTAGCTAAAAGTTACATTAAAATGTTTTGTGATCTAGTTATGCGGGAGTATGCTAGTGGTACAAATTCAGTTTACTTATGTTGACTTGGGAGAATATAGATATTGCTTCTAAGTTAGTGCAATTATAAAGGGAAATACAAGATCATGCATAATCACTTAATTTAGAATAATAAACATATTTGATTTTCAAACCTTCTTAGATGCTCGAGATTTGATAAGGAGTTATTCCTGATTGTCACTCATAAATTTTATCACATTGTTAAACTTAGATTCCTAAATATTTAATTCAGGGGAGAATTTCGCAATTGATAGAAAACTTCTCATCTTTTTCACTTTTTTTAGTCATGCTTTACTCGTACAAAAAATTAGCATTAGTAACTTTAAAATCACTAGATTTTAAACACTTTAGGCTAAAATTTTAATCAGTAGGCTAGGACTTTTTTGGAAATGAAAATTAACAAGTTCCTTGTGGGACTGATAGACAGATTCATATATGTTTACTATTTGATCGACACATATTTGTGTGGATCGCCAGTGCTTAATAACATTGTTGTTGCTGGGAAACAACGTTAAACTTTCATGTCTATGAGAATTTTAGTTGAACCGTTAGGGTTTAGACTTGAAAAATTATTGTGTTGTGTTTCTTTCTATTTTTTTATTTACGATATTATATCAAATAATAAAAAAAAAAACATTGTGCTTTCTTGTTTTTATGCTCTGTAAGTATTCATGTTTTGTTGCATTTCTATGATTACGAAGCTGTAACTTGCGTTTCTTTTGTGATTTTAGTACATAAAATTGCTTAGCTTTTTGTTATGAGAATATTATTTGTTATGTTTTATTTGATCGATTAGTTTAGGGTCCCTAATTAGTCATAAGTTTGTATGTATAAGTCGTCATTTGTTCAACGAGTTAACTTGAAATAACTTTTAAAAAATAAGAAAACTTAAAAAAACTCAAAAGAAGTTTGTAGAAATAGCAAATCCATATCAAGAGATATCATGTCCAAACCACTTAGGGTGGAGGAAATTATTTGATTAAGTAACACCCCCGACTATAGAAGCTACCTTTCTTTAACTTAAAGCAGTTATCATTCAAATGATGCAAAATAATCAGTTTAAGAGATCACCTACATTAAATATCCACTTATCTAGCTTCCTTTAATTATGTGTCATATTTAGGTATAATGGTATTTCCAATGATGTCGTTTGTCTAAGGGTGTGTTGGGGCAACATTTTAGCTGCAGCGCGACCCCTAAACGCAGAAAAAGGTGTTTGGAAAGAATGGTGTAGCAGGTTTTTGGGATAAGCAGATGTAAATGTGGACCATGGGTTTGACTTATGGCTTGAGTTTTGTTCATGGGAAATATCTCCTCTGCCTTCACATTTTGCTCGTGTGCCCCGTTTCTTGGTGTCGTGCTTTTCTCACGTATCTTTCCCCAAGCTCCCTTCTCCTCTCCCCCCAAACTCTGGTCATCGATTCTGGTACATCTCTCATCTCCTTCCTTCCTCCCTTCTCTCTGATCTCCGGTTCTGATGGGACTCTCCCATATCCCCTTACAGTATTCTCTACCTTATACGACTGGTGTTGATATTTTTTATTCTAGTCATGAGGTTTGTCTTGTGTGGCTTGCTCTTTGCGATTTTTGGTTTTGCTCTATTTGCTTCTGACATTTTTTTATTGCCCATGTGTGTATGTTGCTCGAGGTCTATGTTGGAAGGGATCTATGTTAGCCCCTTCGCGATATCTGGCATTTACAATTACCTATGTGGCTTGTGCGATTTGCTCTATGTTGGAAGGGTATGAATTGAGGCCATATTGAATTTTTAGCATTGCCCTTACCTTTCGTTTCTCATCTATGTGATTTGTGATTCGGTTTTGCGATTTGTTGGCCTTTGGAAAGAAATTTTATTTTTATTTTTTGCCAGGTATGGCTTGCTCAATTGGGTCTCTTTTCTCTTTTTTTTTTTGGTTCAAAAAGAGCAGACTTGCAATGTTATACTACTACCTTATTTGTCCATTTGGTTCTTGTTGGTGATTTGCCCGCTTTGTTGGATTTGACAATGGTATGTTGATGGTGATGTTTGTACTGGTGGTGTGGGTGATGTTTTTTTTTTTTCGTACCATGATGATGGTGTTGTTGGTGGTGATGGTGGTGTGTGGATGTTGAGGGTGGTTTTTTGTGTTATATTGGTGGTGATGTTAGTAGTGTGGATGTTGATGTTAATCTCTTAGTGACATGGAGGCGGTAGCGTGTGTCAAATTTGGTGGTATTTGTTTGGTGACATGATGGTGATGATGTTGGAGGTGCTATTTATAGTGATGTTGTTGGTGATTTCTTGCTTCCCGACACCGTTTCACTGTTCGTAAATGTAAAGGTCAAAATTATCCTCAAGTCAATCACATGATTCTTGCTTTGCTTTTGCTGCTTCGACCCCTCTCTCGCACCATCAACGGTCTCATCCGTAGCTAATGCTAGAAGCTCCGTTCTCAGCTTCAAACTATGGCGGAAAAGTCCACTTTTATCGAATTTACTGATATGAGTAAAGAGCTCATAAGGATGAGGAGGAGCATCATTGCAGGAATGAAGGCTTTCCGCTGCAGATAGTAAGGCGGCTAGGAAAATTGTGAAAGGCTTGGCAGAGACCATCAATCAGATCAATCAAAATGGCCAATTTTAATGGGATTTCTAGCCATTTTCGACTTGCAGAGCTTCAAAATGAGAATGAAATTGGGTCAATCGGTTGATGGAGAAAGAGGCATTATTGAGGAAGAGCTGTGACAAAGACTTAATATATTGGTCGATGTTGCAGAGAACGAGGAGATGGAGATGTTGAGCATTTTAGGGCGAAAAAACATAAGAATTGACTCAAATCCAGAAAGAAAACACAAAGATTTAACGAGCTTCGGCAAAGATGCCTACCTCCTCGGGAGCAGAGAAGTGGCTCTTCCTTTCTTTTCAGAAAAAGAGTACATGAATACCCTTAAGATCTGCTAAAATAATTCAGAAAAAGATTATTTGGATGTTAACTCTCATCAACATTTTTATATCAAAGAACAAACCAAAAACCCCAATGGTCGAAGAAAAAAATATTACATCAGTACTAAGCACGTAGAGTAACATGTGTAGCCAATGAAATAACGCCACGACACCCTGCGCGACAGAAAAAAAAAACGGTGCAGTAACACGGGAAATATTCCCTCTCGTGTTATTCATGTGTTATTGTGTCCTAGGAATATTCCTAGTGTTATAATAACACAATAACACATCAATAACACATGAATAACACATAATAACACATGAATAACACGGGGAAGAATATTTCCCGTGTTACGGTGCCGTTTTTTTCCCTTTCGGGAATATTCTCCGTGTTATTCAAGTGGTATTGTGTGTTATTCATGTGTTATTGTAACCTGAGAATATTCTTAGTGTTATAATAACACAATAACATATCAATAACACATTAATAACACGCAATAACACATGAATAACACACAATAACACATGAATAACACTGGGGGTGGGGAATATTCCCCGTGTTACTGCGCCGTTTTTTTTTCCTATCGCGCGTGGCGTGATTTTATTGGTTACGCACGTTATTTCTACGTCCATAGTTTTGATGTAATATTTTTTTCTGGTCGAAGAGAATGCAAAGCCATCCACAATGATATCTTTCTCTATTATGCCTGAATATCTTTTAGAGGTATTTTAGTAAGAAACTTTAATTATTTTAAACATATTATCATCATTAGTAATAAAAAATTGAAGAATATCTACATTAATACCAATTCATTGCAAGTTCTAGCATAAGTCAGCCAACATTACACTACACCTAGATAATGAGAGAAGAAATTTGAGTGCTGAATTTTGATTATGCTAATTATGATGAACTACATAAAATGATGATGGAAATTATTAGTTTGCATGTACTTAAATAAGTGTATATATGTTCTCATTTATGAAGCGGATAACTCCAAATAAAAATAACATTATAAAATAATGTGAGATACAATTTAGCAATTTATTTTTGATCAAAATAAATTTTAAGTAATTATTTATTGTTTTTTATGATGAGCATAACACATACAAAATCAATAGCACTCAAAAGAAACATAAGATTTTCGAGATCAATCCCAACAACTATTCTACTTCATAAAGCATTGAAGGCCTCACCATCATCTTATAAAAATTTCCTTCAAGTCTAACCGATACTTTTCTTTCACACAGTAGACCCGATACATTCCTCGACTTCAACCCACCAACTTGAATTCTATTAATAACACTCCTAACCATATCAGCATCACTTTGAACAATAAACTCGAGAAATCTAAAAAGTTCACACCTTATAATGATTTGATCCCCCACCTAAAATTACATTCCATGTATTCAATTTTAGATCTACTCAAATGAAATGGCTCTAGAGTCAAATGTGGATGTCCATAATTAAGTTTTTTTCGTGAACTCTTTCTCTAGTCTTATCCACGAGAAGAATATTGTCAGCGAACTTTAATCATGTGCCATATTTAGGTATAATGGTATTTGTCGGCTGATGGCACAAAGAAATTTCTTTCAAGCTTGATTAATTCAGACTTAAATGAACTTAATATTATTACATTAGCAGAGGCTACAATAAAAGTTTAGCATGAAAATGGTAGCTAATGATTATATAACACTCATATCCCATGAATTTACAAATCTCACACCTAAGTTTTGTATTTTTTTACATTTATACTTACCAAAATCTTTCATATAATTTAAAAAAAAAATCATTTTTGCTTATTACAATAAGGAAAATAAGCACTAACTACTAAAAATTCAAAGAATTTGAAAAGAAAAATCTCTGAATGCATAATCATTATAAGCATACATGCACATTTTGTATTTATAGTAAATATTTTGAAGGTTTTTTATATATAATATGTCCAGTGTAATCTTATTATAAAACTATGACACACATGAAAAAACTTAATGTATTCAACAGGGATACTAAGCATAAAATAAATTTTGTTATATATTTAATATCTATAATATAACTCTATAATAACTATTATTATAATTACCCTCAAATCCAACAGTTCCTTACTATATCATTACTAAAAATAGTTTTATTTATCATACCTTACCATATCATGCTATTCTCTTAGCCAAATACAGATATACTTTTATCACAAATATTATACAATTCAATAATATCTAATACAATTCCAACAGCTCCAACCAAGCTTTTACTCTCATAACTCAACAACATACCTTTAAAAATGGAAGCTTAAGTGCATGATACATAAATACATAAGACATGTAAAACTTGTACCGCCAGTTGTGGCATGTTGTTAGAGCAACCTTTTTGAAGGTCTTAAGTCCCCTCAAGTCACGGGCTCGAATCTCTCTCTGACCAGTTTGTTGGTAGTGAGAGCGGTCCTCGAATAGTTAGGCACAGAGGTAGTTGGGGGCTCGTATAATAGCCTCTAGTCATTCTCTTTTTTTTATAAAAAAAAAAAAAAGAGAGAGACATGTAAATCTTCCAAAAGCTACAGAGCATAGATCAAGAAACCTTGTCTAGTGAAACAGAACCCACAATATAAGAAGCAAATCCCCAAACTGTTTGTATTAAAGCAAGAATCTTGAATCCACCCATCGGATCATGCAAAAATATCACAGCCGCAACACTAGTAATTGGCACCCTCACTGCATTAAGAACTCCAGCAAGCAGCGTAGAAGCCAGAAATAGAACAGCAGTTCCCCCAAACACCCCAAGCTGAAATGTAATGGCAGACCAAACCAGCACCATATAGTATGATATCTCTCCTGTCTTAAACTTCTTTGCTTCAATCTTCATTTCATGGAAGTCTCCATTGGCAACCACACCGACCGTAGTGAAGAGGAACGCACATAAAGAAACCATGACTTGTTGTTCCAGCACAACATGAAAGGATGTTCGTCCCAAAATTTTGACNTTTTGCTTCAATTTTCATTTCACGGAATTCTCCATTGGCAACCACACCGACCGTAGTGAACACGAACGCGCAGAAAGAAACCATGACTTGTTGTTCCAGAACAACATGAAAGGATGTTCGTCCCAAAATTTTGACGAAAAGAAGCTCCGAAAATGCAAATATCAAGCCATGGAGAGCAGAGCCCAGGATGTCCCAGATGAATCCAAGGGTGTATTGTGTGTTGCTGATGCCTGGGTACCTATCCGAATCGGAATCTAGAGCAATTATGACAACGCCAGCAGTGATGAGGACAATGGCGTTCAGGGAAGAGAGATTTATTTGGTTCTTAACGAGAAGGTAGCCGAAAAGAGCTGAAAATGCGAGCGAAGAGGCGGCGAGGAGAGCGGCGGTGGAGGCAGGGAGATATGCATAGGCCCAGGCATACAAGAGGTTGTCGGCGGCGCTGAGGAAACCCAGCAAGATATAAGAGAGGAAGAGCTTGATGGTGAGAGGAGATGGTGATTTACTACCAAAAATGTAGATGGGGATAAGAAAGATGGCTGTTAATGGCCATCCAGCAACAGCCACCCAGGAAAGAATCCATTTACTATTGCCACCATTGTTGTAGTAAAGACGAGATAGAATACTCGAAGCTGGAAAAGCTGAGAGCATAAAGCTGCTACTTATAGTTAGCTGAATCCAGAAGAAGGTTGGTCTCTTAGAATATGTTTCCCGAGCTGATGAAATCAGTTCTGATATTCTATTTCTCAATGAGAGAGGAGATTCTGAAGCTTGTGGAGCATTTCCTGATTTGTATCAAGTAGAAGATTCTCAACTCAAATCAGTGTAAGTTTTGCAACCAAAGAGTGCAGACAAGAAGAAAGCAGGAAAATTAGCATACCTGGCACATAATTATTATGTATTTGCATATCTCACACATAAACTTTCATGTTTACACACATATTACTTTGGTGCTTTAAACCAATGCATGGAAAGGTTTATTTCACTTTTGAAAGGTCAAAGTGCTGTGTAAATATGAAAAAAATGCATAAATTGTCTGCTATGTATGCTTGAAGTGAATGATTTTAATTATGTCATGGCAATATGGCATGAAAATACTTGCATTGCATAAATTTGGGAGATTTGAGAAGGAAATTCAATGAAGTGTTTTTTTTCTTTCATTCATATTTTCAGATAAATTCATCTGGAACAAAATAAATATGCATGCTAACAAAGAGTATTGTACAATTTATCAAGGGAACTTTACATACATACCATATAATTCTTATGTATTAATACTTCTAACAACCAAAGTTTAATATTTTCATTTATGACATAAATCTATGTATAAAAAGATGTGTTTTATTTTTAAAAAGATAGTGAGGGAGGTATTTTTATGTGATATTAAAGATTTGAGTAGTATCAATTGGAATGATTTTGTAATTAAACTTACTCATTTCATTAACATTTTGGTTTAAATAGAGTCATACAACATTTACAAATAAACCCCTAGACTTCTTCTTTTTACAAATAAAATCCTACATTAGATACAAATTTCAACACTCCCTTTCAAGGTGGGCGAAAAATATTCATTAAGCTCATCTTGTCACATAATCTATTTAACTCCACTGAACTAAGTCCTTGAGTGAGGCAGTCAGCCACCTGCTCTCAAGTAGCAACATGACTTAATTCTAATAATCTGTTATTCAACTTCTCCTTGATGAAGAATCTATCAATCTCCACATGTTTAGTTCTATCGTGTTACACCAGGTTGTTAGCAACGATGATTGTCGGCTTGTTGTCACACCACAACTTTGTTTGAGTTCCCTGATCCACTTTGAGTTCAACCAACAAGGTTTTTAACCATATTGTCTCAGTAACTCCTAATGTCATGACCCTTTATTTTGCCTCTACTGTTGATCTTGCTACAACTGACTATTTTTTCCTCTTCCATGAGACCAAGTTGCCACCTAAAAATATGCATTATCCTCATGTGAATCGTTTGTCATCAGCATAGCTTGTCCAGTCAGGATTCTTCTCGAATATCAACAATTTTCTTGGTGCACTCTTCAAATACCTCAGAATCTGATACACTGCATCCATATGACCTTTCCTTGGAACATGCATGTAGCGACTCACTGCACTTACTGCAAAAGAAATATCGAGTCGAGTGTGGCAAAAAGATAGATCAAGCGGCCCACCAACCTCTGACAGCTCTCATGATCAATAGATTCACCTGCCTCCATACTGAGCTTAACCTTCTGATCAAATGGAGAGATCGTAGGCTTGCACCCCCCTATACCCGTCTTCGTGAAAAGATCCATTACATATTTTCTCTATGATAGGATAATTCCCTCAAGTTTATGGGCCATTTCAATCCCAAGAAAGTATCTGAGCTGTCTCAGATCCCTTACCTTAAATTAATTTCCTAATCTTTCCTTCAGTCGAGCAATATCGGTCTTACATAACCAGTGAAAATTATGACATTCACATACACAACAAGCATGGTGGTGTGACTTTCTGTTGTCGAAAGAACACACTGTGGTTGGCATTGATTTGTTGATATCTCATGCCAACCATAGCCATTATAAACTCGTCAAACATGCTCGAGAAGACTGCTTCAAGTCATATAGTGATTTTCTGAGCCTACACACCTTGCCCACTATCTGGGATATACTGAATCCTGGTGGTATCTCCATATATACCTCCTCCAGTTGCTCACAAGAAGAAAAACATTTTTTACATCTAGTTGGTGGAGTCTTCATTCACCATTCACTGTCAGAGAAGTCAATGTCCTCATTGTGCTCATCTTTGTTACTGGTGCAAGGGTTTCATCCTAGTCAATGTCATATTTTTTATTGTACCCTTTCACCACTAGTTGTATTTTATACCTCTACACTTTCCCTTCTGGAGTTTATTTTACAATGAAAGTCCACTTGCATCCAATTTCCTTCTTCTCTGTTGGTAGTGGTACAATCACCCATGATTGGCTTTTATCAAGTGCTACGAACTCTTTATGCTTTGTCGCTTTCCACTTGGGATCCTCGTTAGCAATCTGCCAATACTTGGGTATGAAGACAAAGTTCAATGATGCATTGAATGCTTCAAGAAAATGTGAGATGTTGGGATAAGAAATAAATTTTGCAATGTCAAATTCCCACCCGAAATGATCAGGAGGATGTCCCGCATTGCTGTCGAAAATCCTCCTTAACGTTTGAGGGGGAGGGGCAGCAAAAGTAGGAGGAAAAATAATATCACCTGGAAGTTTTGAATGAAAGGCAAATGATGTAGGTGCCTCAAGAGTTGGGGAAGATCGAGACAAGGGACTTATTGGCACTGCAGGATCTATTCTCTCAGTTTGCTTCTTCCTCCGCATATACACCCTTAGCGCATCTTTAGTTTGAATCACACCACCACTAGGGCCAATCTTCTCGATTTCCGTCTCCTCAATTGATTCATCCCACATCACAGAACATGATACCCCAGCCTCCTCCTGAGCACTATCAATAGATACCTCTTGAGCTGCAACTGAATCATGTACCTGNTCACCTTTAGTTTGAATCACACCACCACTAGGGCCAATCTCCTCGATTTCCGTCTCCTCAATTGATTCATCCCACATCACAGGACATGATACCCCAGCCTCCTCCTGAGCACTATCAATAGATACCTCTTGAGCTGCAACTGAATCATGTACCTGAGCAATGGTAGCAAAACTCTGTGGAACAAATGAAGTTACATTAAACTCCAACTTCTTCTGCATATGTGTTGTCACAATGAAACTTTCCACATGCTTCGAGTCACGAGGCTTCAACATGCTTGCCTCATCAAATATAACATCTCAGCTAATGAGAATTTTTTTCTCTGCTTGATCATAATGTATGAAGCCCTTGAATCCACGCCTGAAGCCAATGAAGATCATTTCTTTATTTTTGGTTCCAGTTTATCATTCTTCATGAGGCAGTAAGTTGGACACCCACACCCACCCTCATGTGCTCAAGATCTCTGGCAAGAAGTTCCAAACACATATCCTTTGGGTTCTTCTTTCCAATAACTACAAAAGGTGGACAATTTACCAAGTGACAAATATAATTTATGGTCTCAGCCTACTAGACTCTATCCAACACAATGTTGGGCAATATACATCGAACTACCTCCACCAAAGTATGGTTTATCCTCAATGTCACCCCTTTTGATGCAGTGTCCTCGAACAAAGAAGTGGTGCTCTATCTCAGCTTTTTGGTACCCTTGCAAGATGTGTATTCACTCTCATTGTCTGATCTGATATACAAAATCTTTTAATTAGTATGAGTCTCAATTCACTTCTTCTAAGTATGAAAATCTTCAACACCTTGCTCTTACACTCCATGGTGTATAGCCAAACATATATGGAGTAATCACTGATAAGAGACAAAGTATCTTCGCATGTTGAATGATGTTGTTGTGAGCTTAAAAAAATTGAAATACCGAACTCTTGTCGAGATGAGAAAATATATAATACACTACTTAAAGATTTTGCCTTCATTTTATGAGAATTTTAAGACCTAGGGTCAAGGTTTCTCATAGGCACAAATCCACGTCGTTAATCATCCCTCCCAATAGTCGAAGAGCACTTTTGATTAAGGATAATCATTAGGCGATAACTATTCAAACTTAACATATAGTAGAGGCGAATTTAAATTTAAAAATTACAAAAATTATTATAGTGAGCTTAAAGAGGATGGTTAGGGAAACAATGAAGAGCCCAAACAAGATGTCATAGTTTGTCATCCTGGATTATCATGATCCCCGGTCTACTTAGCCAACAGAACTTTGTGTCTAAGGTGATTGATCTAAGTTAAGCACAACCAACAAAGAGCTTTGTGCCCTATCAAATATATTATATGATTCATAACTTAGAAGGACAAATGATCATTGGAGAACATGCTGGCTATAACCATTACTGTAATATAATGGTGTTTTTTAGAGCCAAACAATCAAGTCAGAGAGCTCTAGTCATAACCCCTTATTGTGGTGTCATTTGGTGACAAAATCACGCTAACAGAAGACTTGGGTCATGTCTTTACTGGCATGAGATTATTTTGATCATGAATTTAATTGTATAATTGATATAACATTAACTCATTGTGAGCTTGGTCAATACTAAATTTGTTCAACCTGACAAACAGTCGCAGAGGGTGGATGTATTTTTTTCGCTAAGTATTGGTTTATTTTATTTAAATATTTTTTTAAATTTTATAATTTGAAATTCCTTTAATTTTCAAATGAACCCCTTTAGTTTATTAGATGTGCAATGAATATGTCCATCATTAGGGATTTATTATTTAAACATATTAAGAGTATTTGTCTTATCGATTCCATATAAGAATAAGACTGCTTAGCATGAGGTCAATCTTGTCAACTCAAATCCCTCTAGGAAGGAGGATCAAACTGACTAAAATGTAGGACTTACGACTTCGCCCTAGAGGTAAGAGGACCTGTTTACAAGTGTTTGCAATTTAACAATTTTTCATATGAGAAAATGAGATTTTTACAAAGCTTTGAATTAAGTTCACTTTTTTGGAGACAAATTTACATGTTGTTTAAGCATGTGTTTAACTCACACAACATTATCAATCAATTAAATTTAAAGTTGTCTGAAGTTGTTGATTTAAGCTGATTTTTTAAACAGTTTTTTACGCATTCGAGACATTTAATTTTAAACATAAGCATATATTTTAACCAGCAGAGCATTCTTGGACCTTATGATTGAGCAAATAACATGTTGACGGAGCACATGCAGGGCCTTTATGTTTGTTAATTTGGACTAATTTTAAGGGGATTTATTATTATTTGCATTGGTCAGTTAACATTGAGTTTTGTGCAAATAATTTTACTTTTAGCTTTGCGTTCTATCCACTCATGTAATTAGGGTTGTGAATCTGGTGACAAAGAGCATGAATTGGATACAATTTTGTAGATTTCAAATTAGATTCTAATTTAGATGCTTTAACTAGATGGTGTTTTGAAATTTTATCTGTTTATTAGCGACAAAATTCGTATTTATATGACTTATTAAGCTCAAGTGGACCCCACACATACTTTTTTTTTCCTTCTATAAATAGAAGGGTTGTTTCAATTCATTTAATTCGATTTTCAGTGTTGTGAAGTTTTCTTAAGCGCGAGGAAATTTTTTCAGTGTTTTAAAGAGCAAAGTTTCACAATTTCAAGTGGGTTTTCTTTTTAGCCTTTTTTAATTTATGTTTACAAAATTATCTTTTAAGATTAATCTTGGGTTCCTCAAACCATTTGGCTTCTGATTAGGTTCATTTTAAGTCCCTTGGAAAATAAAAAATTCAGCAGCCTCCTGATGTCATCCCCGCGTGGAGGCTACCCCTGGAGTGTTAGGTAATGCCCTTGAAATGAGTGCTAGGTCATACCCACTTGTCAAACATGCATGGGCGGTGTTTTTCAACACCAAGGCGGTAAATTTTTTATCCCACCCGTCTAATAGACGTGCCTTGGTGGTTTTTGCGATCGTAAACCTTGGATCCCATCCATTTAAAAGATGTGCATGGGTGTTCATATATCAATAGCAAGTTTCCTCATTCCATTGGAGCAACAGAAATAGATACTTATATGCTCCTACGTATACCTTGTTTATTAAATTATGCGTTATCTGGAAACCGTGCAATTAATTTATGTGCTATATCATTTCAAGGAAATCTAAATCTAATGTTCCGGACAATAAACACGGCCTGTTTCACGAATAGAACTCATTTGAGCAAATTTATCGTCAGTGTAGATAAATTTGAATTTGATTCATGCGAATTCGCTTCCTACTGGTTGTTTCATCATGCTAACTCCTCTCAATAATAGGCTGAACATAAGGACAGTTCGTTTTGGAAACATGAATAATTTTATGTGAATTCGGGTGTTTTAGATCTTGATCGAAACATTTCTTATTGGACCGTGCATTGTCACATTCTTCATTTGATACATTTGTCATCTCCGATCGACTCCTCTCGTGGAGTATATGTAAGGGTCAGCAAGTGTCTTCATCTAGCCTCAAACATCTGTGTGAAGATACTTTAAAATATATTTTTATGTTGTTGATGATAATATCAAAAGATACACGTATTTTCTTATCAAATACACAATGCTCACTAAAATAGAGCTTATAAGTGCTTACTCCTTTGAGCAATCATTACTACACCAAAGTCCGAAGTGAAGTCTCTTCATTATGAGCTAGTCGCATATGTCACAATGTAGTGGTATTAGACGAATCATCAACAACAACAACAATTTCAATCATTGTACTATATTGAAGATAGAAAATATTATAATGAAGAACTTTCTTCATAAAAACTAGTGCTCAAGACATTCTCAGAATTTTTTCTTCAATAACTGCATTGTAGTCCTTGCCTTTTAAGACCTCAACTGATAACAAATTGTTATTAATATCTAAAAAATGTGTAACATTAGTCAACTTCCGCATGGTACTATCATGCATACTAATAAAGACACTTCATACATCAATAATATGACAAGTTTGATCGCTACTGATAGTCATTGCACCACTATCAAACTTCTTAAACGTACAGAGCCACTCTCAATGAGGATACATGTGATGGGAAGCACTTGTGTCCAAAATCCAACATGAATCATCTGTATACAAATTGTGAGAAACTACAGATGATGATACATCTGAATCTGTCTAGTCACACATTTTCACAGTAAGATTAGCTTCACCTTAGAGGAAACTTTCTTTCTTTTCTCCTTCAACTTCAAACAATTTTCATTCCAATAACTAGTCCCTAAACAGAAAACACATTTATTTTTTCAAAACTATGCCCACGAGACTTGTCCCACTTTTGAGAAGTATCACCACCGTCACTCTTCTTTGTCCAATTCTTCTTCTTCTCAGATCTAACGTTAGAGTGTAAGCGTCTCAGCCTACTTCATCTTTGCGGGCTTCTTGTCTCTTCAACAGAACTAATGGTTAAAAAATATCGTAGTCACCTCACCATAATTTAAGACATCCTTCCCATAAATGAGTGTCATAGTGAAATTTTTTTATTATTCTGAAAGCAAATTCAATAGAAAGTGTTTTGTTTTTATCTCCAACCTCATCATCCATATTTAATAGATAGACCCAAAACTTTGTAAAATCATTCAAGTGTTCATCAATAGTAACCCTCGTCTCCTCTGAAACCTATAGAGTCAACGTTTCATATCAAGAAAATTCTCTATGTTCTTCATGATATATTTGTCCTCCATCTTTTTCCACAACTTTTCCTTAGAAGTTTTCATAATCATTCATATTTGATCTCCAAATATAAGTAAATTTGGATCAAGTCACAAGCACTCTGACTCATTTTCAACCGATCTCTTTTTGAAATGTTTATTTATCACCATCAAGAATTTCATCCAAATTTAAAGAGCGCAACGAATTCATCACTTCAAATCATCAAATGCCAAAGTTTTCGTTGAGGTTAAATCTCATCACATCGTTCTTGACAGGATGCATAACCACTTGATGAATTGACGCATTTTTCACAATCATGCTAAATGTTGAAGTACCTGAAAACATGTTATTATTCATGGTTCCACCAAATCTCGTAATCTAACTTCCTCTAATCTCTTTGCCTTATGTCTGCAACGACACCAGAATTGCACCCACTTATTGCCGGAATCACACCAATCCGATTCTAATACCAATTTTTTGTGCAAAATAATGTTGAAAATAAAATCACACAACAAGCAAACAATCAAACAGTGTGATTTATGTGGTTCGGAGTGAATCTACCACATCCATATAGAGGGGTTATTTCACCATCAACAGATTGGGAGAGAGGAAAAATGGCCAAAATAGGGTTACAATTACATACATAAAAATAAGTTATAATCACTTCTACAAATAAGAGGGGATTATGATATATAAATTAGAAATATATAAAAGAACTTATAAATAGATTTTCACTTCGGTTGCTTAATATCAAGCTCTCTAGTATAGAAAAGATCATGTAATTAAATCCCATCTAATTAAGTTACCTAATATCAATCTTCTTAAACACAACCATTAGATTTAATCCTTTTTAATAACAGAGAAAATATTATATGGCTCCATGAAACCTTTTTGTAATGGTTTAGCCATCTGTTCTAAGGGTTTTATCAATAGCCACAAACTACTTTAGACAAGTAGAGCTTGAACACAATCCAAAGGAATGAAGGGAGATCAATGTAATCCAAATTATTGAAGAACCAAATTCCGAAGCTGAAGTCTTGTCAAATTTTCGTGTATGTCCATCAGAAATCTCTGCAAAGTTTAATCATTATGGACTACTTGTTGTGGTCAAACAAAACAAAATATAGCCGAAGAAAACCATCAGAAAAATACTTAAGAAAATTTGAATCAATCCGAAGTACACAATTGACATGTTCTTCAAAAGAACAACCCACCATTTTCCAAAAAAATAAAAATAAAAAGTAGTTTAAGCCAAATGAATCAACTATCGCATAACAATTCCAAGCAAAAACTCGCCGTAAATTCCTCTAAACAACCCTAAAAAATACGGTTAAGAGTAGCGAAGAAAGGCACAATCGAAGGTTCTCTGAAAGGATGACATCGAAGAAAAAAACCTGACGGCGCTTAAAAGATGAGAAGCAAAAGAGAAATTTCAGTACCGGGGGACGGCTCCAACAACAACAGCGTTCTTTGCGGCCCCAATACTCCATCTCTCTCCATCTTCCCCAATCTCTCGCATTCTCTGTAGGGGAGAAGTGATCAGTGGGCTGAAGTACTAGGTTGAATTAAAGTATAAATTATTCCAAAAGAATATGTAGTACAAGCTGCCTTCTGCCTCCTGCTGTGCTGCAAGCATCTTGCTTCTAAACGCGAAGAGAAGCTCAGAGACTCTTTGGCTGGAAGCTGGAGCTAAGGAGCCGCGTATCGTGCTTCTAAGCCAAAGACTACGGTGAGTAGAGGGGTTTTATAGAATTGCCACCTAAAATCCTTGGATGATTTTTGCATATAACCCTCAGTTCTTTTGTATTTATATATCAAATACATAATCTTTAATTTTTACATTCATGCCTCAGGATGAATTTCTTAAAAGTTGAATGGAACTCCTTATAAAAAAAATATTTAAAAGAGGTGGAATCAATATGTAAATATACATATTTTTTTAGGTTTGGGGCAGCTTTTTTGGCAGTGTGGTGGGAGAACATCGAGGTGATTGTTTAGTTAATGCAGTATGGTGGCTTTTTGGGAAAAGTTGGCTTAAATGTGGGTTGCGGGTTTGACCTTGCAACTGGCGTTTCTTTATAATCTTACTACCACCATGCATCCCTACCCCTCTCTCCCCTCCCCCCGACTCGCTCACAACTCTCTTGTGTCCCGCTTTGCCCTCTTTTGAGATACTAACCTAAAGGTAACATATCTCGCATCTCTCCCACTCTTCTCTGATCTGTGGCTCTGGTGGGTAGGGTTTGTTTTTCTTTTCATCTCCCTCTTCCCTTCGATCTCCTGCTCTATTCGGTTGCTTTGCTTTTTGTCCTCCAACGATATTCTCTGCCATTATTTATGTGGTTTGAAATGATTTTGTGATTTGTGGCTTTCTTATTTGTGGTTGAAGCTCTAAGTTCAGAAATTTGGATTTTACGATTTTTTTGGGTTCTCTGTGCTCTATTTGGCTGATGGTTTGTGTTCTTTGTGCTCTATGTGGTCGATGGTTTGTGGTGGTAGTGTTGTGATATTGGATTTTACAATTTTTTTGAGTTTTTTGTGTTTTATTCGGTTGATTGTTTTTGGGGGTTATGATGTGATGTTTGTGGTTGCCCAAACTAGTGGCAATGTGTATCATGACTTTGTAGTGCTATGTGTTGTACTGTGAAAATCATGCTTTAGTTGGCGGCGGTGGTGATTTTATAATGGTTTTCCAAAATATTGGATGTTGCGATTATGTTAGTGTTTGTCTGAAATATGGTTGTTGTTGTGATGTTGGTGATTGTCGGAAATAGTGGCTGTGTTGTTATGCTGGTTTATGGTTGCCAAAAATTTTGTGATGGTTGTTTATGGTTGCCTAAAATATGGTAGTTATAATGTTATGGTAGTGGTGTTGGTATTGTGGTGTTAGTGGTTTGTGATGTTTTGATGTGGTCATGTAGTGGTAGTGGTCAAAAGGCTTAGAGATGCTAAAATCCCCAATGCTTCATGCATGATGATCTCCACGTCTCATGATAGCTAGATCTTCACCTCTCACAATGAGGTGGTCGAAGTCAAGGATGTCCCCATATTGGAGGACGGTGTCTCTTCGACAGTTGATGGGTTGATCGAGGTCAACCTAGGCACAACTGACAATCCTTGTTCCACTTTTATAAGTAAACTCCTGTTGGATTCTATGACAGGCAAGGTCATGGAGATTTTCAAGGTGTTTCAAGACTGTCTTGTATGGAGCTATTCTGAAATGTCTAGCTTAGCTCTAGAGATGGTCTTCCATCATCTTGGCATCGACCTGAGTGTTATTCCTAAAAAAGAAATGCCTTAAAGAATGTGACCAGAGATAGATCTGATGGTTATCAAAGAGATTAAAAATCTCATATAAGCTAGTGTCATTAGGGAAGTCTTCTACCCTACATGGCTTGCAAACATCGTTCTCATTTGTACGAAGAACGAACATATACAAGTTTGCATCGATTTTTAGAATCTGAATGAGGCCTACATGAAGGATGACTTCCCTCTGCCTATACCAGAGTTGATGGTAGACATTGCCTCGACAAATGAAATGTTCTCTTTCATAGATGACTTGTCCGGATACAATTAGATCTGGACGGCCCCAGAAAATGAACAACATATGGCATTTTGCATGCCTATAGGCATTGTTTACTATAGAGTCATGCCCTTTGGCTTAAAAAACGTCGGGGCAATCTACCAGCATGTCATGATTCATATTTTTGATGACATACTGCATTATCAGGACAAATGTTACATCGACGTTGTCGTGATTAAGAGTCATTTTGAAGAGGACCATATTTTAGAACTAAGGACCGTCTTTGAACGCCTTAGAAAATATGATATGAAGATGAACCTATTGAAGTGCGCTTTTGGCATGTCTTCCAATAAATTCTTGTGCTTCATAGTCCGACATAAGGGAATTGAGATCGACCCTAGCAAGATAAAATCAATCATAGAGATGGAGCCTCCTAAGAGCTTAACAAAATTGTGTTCCCTTCAAGGAAAGCTTGCGTTCATTAGAAGATTCATTTCAAATGTCTTCGGCCGTTGTAGACATTTTTCGGCATTGACAAAAAAAGATACTCGTTTCCACTGGGACAAGGCATGTCAGGATGCTTTTGACAATATCAAGTGTTACATGTTGAATCCACTAGTTCCGACGCCTATGATCTCAGGGAAACCCCTTATCATGTATATCATTGTGCTTGATGAGTATGATGAGTATGTAAGAGCCATATTAGCACAAGTTAAAGAGGATAGGAAAGAAAACTCTTTGTACTACCTCTGTTGGTGTTTCATTCCAACTGAAATGATTTTTTTGAAAATAAAGAAGCACTACTTAGCATTGATATCCTCTGTTCAGAAGCTGAGGCATTACATGCTCTCACACCACATTGATTTGATCTCAAGGGTAAACCCCATGTAGTATTTGATGACTCATCTCAATTTACATGGGCGATTAGCGAGAAGGATCATGCCCTTATTGTAGTTTTACATATCATATATTTCTCAGTGAGCCATCAAAGTACAAGCTTTGGTTGAATTCCTAGTGGCCCATCCGATACTAGCTAACTCGTTGTTTAACAATGACTTTCCTGATGAATTTGTATATGTCATCGATTCCCCTTAGTGGGAGTTGTACTTTGATCGTGCCTCTTACTTGAAGGAAGGCTCATTCAGATCTCTCTCGAGGGTGAAGGTCGGCATCAACTTCATTTTCGTGTCCCCCAAACATGGTGCTCTTCGTTATTCATATAGCTTGACGGAGCCACATATGAACAACGAGACGAAATACAAAGCCTTGATTCTTGGATTAGAATAGTCATCTAAATGAATATAAAAAAGATCAAGGTTTATGGAGATTCACAACTCATCATCAGTCAGCTGTTGGGAATTTACAAAGTTCTCAAACCAAATCTCTTAGCTTACCATAAGAGAGTGATGGTATTGTTGGAGTACATTTTTGATGTTACATTGATTAAAATTTCTCGTTCTTTGAATGATAAAGTTGATGCACTTGCTAGGCTATCCAAGGAACTATTAAGCCCTACTGAAAACCACTCGACAATAATTAATCAAGATAGAAGGATCCTCTCACTGAAGTGTTTTGAGCCTTTAGAGGCTACCACTGTGGGTAATGAAGGAGCAATATTTGCTGCTCCTGACAAGACTATCACATATCTAACAAAAGCGATACTCCTCGTCGATCGCTTTCCAGCTACTCAAATTCAAAAAAGAGCAATGTCTTATATAATCATGAATAGTAAGCTCTACTGATGCTCGTTCGACTGGATGTGGTTTTGATGTATTAGGAAGGACAAGATTCAGAAAATTATTACTGAAGTTCATGATGATCTATGTGGATCCCATTAATTGGGTCCCAAAATAAAGTTCAAGATCAAGAGGCTCGGATATTATTAGCCTTCAATCACCCTTGATTGCATGGAATATGTCAAGCAGTGCTATCATTGCCAGATATTTAGTTTAATATCTCATCAGCCCCCGAACGCGTTGCACCCTACAGTTGTATCATCAACCTCCGAACGTGTTGCACCCTACAGTTGCATCATGGCCCTTTGAGGGAGTTCAAGATGATTTAGGTGCCCCAAAAATTCACAGCTTGCTGACCGGGGATTTCATGACGTGTTGGGTCGACTTCCTTCATGGACAGGTAGACTTGGGGTCTTAGTAGCTGTATATAATAGGTCTGTGGTGCCCCGACCCAGTTACCTCTACCTTATAAGATAACTCTTCCTTCATGTCGTTGAGCGCCTTTGAGCCTTATCGCTCCTTTGACTTCATTGATATGATTTTGATGGCCTGATGTCGATGAGTTGCCCGCTCATTTGGTATAAGATGAATTTTCCTCCACCCTTATGGCTCGAACATGCTTTGACGTATTGGGATATCCCTGTCAAGATGATTTAGGTTATTCCATGAGCACCGTATGTCAATGAGCCGCTACCCCTTTGGGATGTGAGAGACTCCCTCTCTGTCCAATGACTTATCAAGAGCTTTGGAGCATTGTGACATTCCCACATGGAATCACCTTCCTTTGATTGCCTATACCCAAGATCTATGATAATTTAAAACGAAACTTCTTTTATCTAGATTATTCTTGGGTATCTCCCGAGATGTAATTAACTCGTAAGAATACACTCATTTGGGATTGCTTTTGACGCCATAATAGGTACATACACTTGACTCTCTGGTTATGGGTAGTCTACATAGATACTTCTTTTGGGGATATTGGTTCAAGGAGACTTTGCCCGATCTTGTTTGAGCGGATATGCTTGACATATCCTTTCGATGTTTTATCGCACGTAGGCTCTCCATGTTTTGTTTTTTTTTTCTCTTTTTTATCTTTTTGTTGTATGTCACTTCTTATTCGATTCCTCTCCTCTTCGAATCACTTATTTGATTTGGGAGAGAGATTTATTCGAATAAGGGAAGAATACGACTATTGACAAGCTGACAACTTCAAAAATAAAAGAGAGAAAAATGAACAGAAATAGACTGATGATCCGCTGGGGTGAGGCTTTCTCTTCACCACGAAGGTTTTGCTCTTGTGGAATCTAGAGTATCTGTAAGATCAACAACTCCTGCGAGGAAGAATCTACCTCTTCTCATATATGGAGTTGTATTTTCTTATTCTGCAGATCTCAATGAATCCGCAAATTTTCGGAACCATTGGGAGTAGTGCACCCTCTCCCTCTTAAGGATGTCTGCCTGCATTTGTAGTGACCTAACTTCATTTTCATCAAAATGTCACTTTTTGGGCCTCATTGAGTTCGTGCCACCAAACTATAGATAAAGAACAAAAATCCCACACACAAAGCACTTATTTCATATAGTCGTCGTCGCTGCTCCTGCCTATACTAGAAGCATGGGATGTAATATCAATGGGATGAAAGAAGAACTTTAGATTCAAAATCAAAATTTTGACACAACATATTTGAATCATTAACTTAATGATTTCAAAGGTTTAGAGTGCAAAAATATATTCATATTGATCAATTAATTGAAGTTAAATAAGGTTATAAAAAGAATATTGAGGGGAAGTAAAATAGTGAAAAAATGTTTATATAATGAAATGGAGGCATCTTTTCCATTTAAAGTATTAAATTCATTTTTTTTTTAATTTTCCATTTATTTCATATTCATACATGTGTCGGGCTGTAAACGAGCCGAGCTTGAGCGAGCTCAGGCTTGGCTTGTGTTCGGCTCGTTCGAAATAGCTCGTGTTCGAAATCGACTCGTGTTCGAAATTGACTCGTGAACAGTGTGTTCGTGTTCGGCTCGATTTAAATATTCGTGTTCGTGTTCGGCTCGAAATTGGCTCGTTAAACTAAAATTGAGAAAAATAGATGTAAAGTGTGGGATTCGAATCTGGATCAAATCTATACAAAAGAATATATTAACTACATTGCCACATGAGGTGTTATGATTTAAATTTAAACATAAATATATATAATATATTATTATATAAATAATATATGTAATATATTGTTATATAAAAAGTTATATAATTTTTTTT
>JXCR01148022.1:76996-89972 GCA_002079205.1 Phalaenopsis hybrid cultivar
ATATATATATATATATATATATATATATATATAGTCAAAAGAATAATTGAATTTTAAGATATCGTTGGAGATCATCACAGCTCAACCAAATCAAAACTTTACAAAAAATCAAGTATAAATATGATCTCAATCAGTAGAGAGATAATCAAAATAGATCAAAACTTGCGAAAACTCTAGCAACCAGAAACAAGCAAAGTAATAATAGCTAAGACAAATATGTCACATAACAAGTCATCAAGGAGCACCAATGAAAGCTCCACCACAGAATCACAAAAAACATCCCAACTGATCAAAGTCATAAACTAACTGATACAAATGAAAAAATATAATGACAACATACATAAGCAGCAAAATAAAAGAAGCAACTACATATTATAAGAAAAAAAATTATTAAGGTTTGGAATATCATACTTAGAATTTCAATTTTTATATCTAATTTTTCAAGGAGCTCTTTTAGAAATAATATCACGAGAAGTATTAGAATTATTAAAGATTTTATTAATCCTTTTAGATCAAAATTCATAAGTAATAGATTGAATAGCTAAAAGGTANATTTTAAGCTTAAAAATTTGTTCGTGTTCGGCTCGTTCGTTAAGCCTAACGAGCCGAACACGAGCTGTAGGCATAATTTACGTGATTATAAATACATGTCTTATATGAATAAATAGTAATTTTGATCTCGAGGGAATCATCGTCCATTGGCATAAATGTGCATGAAATTTCGTACCCATTCATCCATTTAATTGCACTTTTCTACATTATTGAAATATATATTTTTTATTGGATAATTTCTTCAACCGCTACACGATGTGAGCACATGCACCACCTGCTTTTAGGTAACACGTCCTTCAAATATATTACTTAAATAGCTGCAGCTAGTCTGACCAGGTCCTTGTCAAATCTCCTTGCCAAAACTCAAGGAAAGGCTGGCAAGGAAATGATTTTGTTTTTATGTTTTGGATATTTACATATGTATGACATTATTCTCATGTATTTATGTATTTGATGCCTAAATTTTAAATGATTTGATCATGACACGAATAGTTGCATTTATTTGATGGTTCGAAAAAATCATTTGAGTGCGAGTTTTATACATAATAATGTTTTGACTGTCATGTATGCATATATATATATATATATATATATTCAAAAGAATAATTGAATTTCAATATATGGTTGGAGGTCATCACAGCTCAACCAAATCAAAACTTTAAAAAAAATCAAGTATAAATATGATCTTAATCAGTAGAGAGAGAACCAAAATAGATCAAAACTAGCGAAAACTCTGGCAACCAGAAACAAGCAAAGTAATAATAGCTAAGACAAATATGTCATCGAGGAGCACCAATAAAAGCTCCACCAGAGAATCACAAAAAAACATCTCAACTGATCAAAGTTATGCATAAACTACCTGATACAAATGAAAAAAGATAATGACAACAAACATAAGCAGCAAAATAAAAGAAGCAACTACAAATTATATAAAAAAAAACAATTATTAAGGTTTAGAATATCATACTTAGAATTTCATTTTCTATTTTTATATCTAATTTTATAAGGAGCTCTTTTAGAAATAATATCACGAGAAGTATTATAATTATTAAAGATTGTATTAATCCTTTCAGATCAAATTTCATAAGTAATAGATTGAATAGTTAAAAGGTAGAATATCTTGTGAATTTTAAAACTGGTAATCTTAGCATTATTGAAAAACTTGGAAAAAGCTACCAGCAACAATGAAAGCATCCTCAATAATAATACATTTCTTCAATAAATTATGAGAAAATAAAAAATAAATGATTATAAGTTTCTAAGCTATTAAACCATAATAACAATTAAGTATAACATTAACACCCATAGAATTAAGAATATTAATAATTTTAATACTGATATTTAAAATTCTCTAAAAAAGCACAGCCAAATTGATAGAGTAGCCTTTGCATCAAACTAATATGTTCCAATTTCTAATAGGTAAAGTTTCATAAATAAAATGACAAACATTTTTATTGTTTTAATAATATTTAATTTTCGGAATAAAACTAATTCAAACATCAACAATATGAATGCTAAGAGTAAGAAGTAAACAGTAAGGGGGAATATTTCATTGCTGGTGAAAAACCCATCATCCATTAGTAAGGAGATGTTTAATTTTGATAAATTTAGGAAAACCAAACCAATCAAAAAATTGAATTATCATATCTCAAACAAAGAAGATCCTTTACTAAATGATCAAATAAAAAAAAGAAGATTTCTCTTAGTATTAACTTGAAAAATAAGGCATCTTTTAATCATAAAAGCCACTTTAGATCTTTCCTAAAGATAATACAAATTATACCAAAATTATTCATATTCCACTATGCTAAAAAAGTGTTAAGAGTTAAAATGCTTCCCAATAATTTTCACTTCACACATAAAATTAATTTTATCTATAATGATACCAAGACCTTCATGAGCTTTAGGAAGAGAAGTTATTTTTCAAGAAATAGTTGTAATTTTATTCACACTATTATTATGAAAAAAAGTTGCCAATTTTAAAAAATTAATTTTCTTCTTAATATATTTAAGTAAAAGAGTGGAACAAAACTAATAATAATGATAACCTCTAATGATGCAATTAATTAATTAAAAAAGACCAGTCATAAATAAAACTTTTTCTTTTAGTCAACCAATCAACCTTTCATTGCTGGTTAAAAAATTAATTAATTTTATCACAAAGAATATGTTTAATTATATGAGCTAAAAGCTTAGCAATGACTTTATACAACATATTACACAAAGAGAGAAAAGAAGAAATTTATTTAAAGATTGAGCACAGTTCCTTTTGGCTAGTATTACAAAATTATTTTATATCATGAATATTATCAACCACAATAATATTTCAAGAAATTTTAAAAATTTTTGAGTAAAATCATCATATTCAAGTGATTTTTAATTATAAAAGAATTTTCTTCGTTGGAGAAGTATTTTATTAAGGCTTCATAATCCAAAGAAAAATAATATTAATAAAAAAAAATATAAATTATGAAGAAAATAATATCAAAATATTTATTAAGCAAATACTTAGAAAAAAAGAAGTCTCTTCTTTAACAATATGCTTTTGTTGCCAAGTAAATATCATTAATTAAAATTTCTTAAAGAAAAGTACAATTATTTTTAAATCTAATCTTTTGACAAGGAAACTTGACACCATCTTCATCTTTAGATAACCAATCAAAATTAGCTATTTGTTTTAAGCATTGCTGAGTTTATGTGGGTTAAAAACAGTTGATTAAGTAAATCTTTGCAAATAGGATTGACATCCAAATTATTCATAAAAATTTTAAATTTACCTTTTAATATATTAATATAATTAGAAAGATAATTAGAATTGTATCAATTTCAATGCTCAAAAGCTTCTTTGAAATTCTTCAGTTATTGCAAAGGGCAAAAAAAAGATCACCTATAACATCAACGTTCCAAGCATCAAGAACAATTTCAAACAAATTAGAACAACCACTCCAATATTTCTTATACAAAAACCTGTGCTTCAGAAAATAAAAGAATGATCAGAAGTGAACTTATCCAAAACTATATATAAAAATAATAAGAAAATTCAACCTAAGAAGCATTACATAAATCTCCATCAAGAATATTTCTAATATGATTATTAATTTGATTATTATACCTAAGCTGATGACCAATATTTTATAATTCAAAAATATTAGAATTTAGAATGCAATTATTAAAATTAGTTAGCTTCGAAAGAATAAGTGGTAGACCACCAACTTTTTTAGCAACTCTAATAATACAATTAAATTCACCCAACAAAAGAAAATGATCATTAAAATTAACAGCAAGATAAGCAATATAATTCTAAAAATTCTTTCTAATAATGACACTATTATTAATACAGATGAAAGTAATGAAAAACTTGTTATAAGAAGTTTAGTAACATGGAGATTTAACTTCTAAAGCGGTAAAAGAAAGAACCTTAACATTCCATTTAACCTAAATACAATCATTCTTAACAANCATCGTCCAATGGCAAAAATGTGCATGAAATTTCGTACCCATTCATCCATTTAATTGCACTTTGCTACATTATTGAAATATATATTTTTATTGGATAATTTCTTCAACCGCTCCACGATGAGTACAACTATGAGCACATGCACCACCTGCTTTTAGGTATCACGTCCTTCAAATATATTGCGTAAATAGCTGCAGCTAGTCTGACCAGGTCCTCGTCAATCTCCTTGCCAAAGCTTAAGGAAAGGCTGGCAAGGAAATGATTTTGAAATACTTTTTTTATGTTTTGGATATTTACATATGTATGACATTATTCATCTATTTATGTATCATTAATATTAAGTTCTAAATGATTCGATCATGACATGAATAGTTGCATTTGTTTGATGGTTCAAAAAAAATTCATTTGTGTGTGAGTTTTATACATAATAATGTTTTGATTGTCATGTATGCAAATATTTTTTACGTACAAAATTATTAAATTTTTTTCTAGAAACTAATGAATATATATATATATATATATATATATTCAAAAGAATANATTAAATTTTTTTCTAGAAACTAATGAATATATATATATATATATATATATTCAAAAGAATAATTGAATTTCAATATATGATTGGAGTTCATCATAGCTCAACCAAATCAAAACTTTGCAAAAATTCAAGTATAAATATGATCTTAATCAGTAGAGAGAATCAAAATAGATCAAAACTAGCGAAAAGCCTATCAACCATAAACAAGCAAAGTAATAATAGCTAAGACAAAATAGTCACAAAACCACATAACAATTCGTCAAGGAGCACCAAGAAAAGATCCACCACATAATCACAAAAAAACATCACAACTGATCAAAGTTATGCATAAACTAACTTATATAAATGAAAAAAGATAATGACAACGAACAGAAGCAGCAAAATAAAAGAAACAACTACAAATTATATAAAAAAAATATATTAAGGTTTGGAATATCATACTTAGAATTTCATTTTCTATTTTGATATCTAATTTTCCAAGGAGCTCTTTTAGAAATAATATCACGAGAAGTATAAGAATTATTAAAGATTTTATTAATCCTTTTAGATCAAAATTCATAAGTAATAGATTGAATAGCTAAAAGGTAGAATCTCTTGTGAATTTCAAAACTGATACTCTTAGCATTATTGAAAAACTTGGAAAAAGTTACTAGCAACAATGAAAGTATCCTCAATAAGAATACATTTCTTCATTAAATTATGAGAAAAGAAAAAAATAAACGATTATAAGTTTCTAAACTATTAAACCATAATATTTTTCAAGAAAAAGTAGTAATTTTATTCACACTATTATTATAAAAAAAGTTACTAATTTTAAAAAGTAATTTCCTTCCTAATACATTTAGGTAAAAGAGTGGAATGAAACTAATAATAATGATAACTTCTAATGATGTAATTAATTAATTAAAAAAAACCAGTCATAAATACAACTTTTTTCTTTCAGTCAACCAATCATTTATGAAGCTTATCAATAATAATATGACAATTAACCACATTGAGCTTAGGGTTTAGGGTTTAGGAAAACTTTAGCAACCAGAACAACCACTCCAATATTTATTATATAAAAATCTGTGCTTCAGAACATAAGAGACACCCAAAGATATAAAAATAAAAGAATGATCAGAAGTAAAATTATCCAAAACTATATAAAAAAATAATTAGAAAATTCAAACTAAGAAGCATTACAAAAATCTCTATCAAGAATACATCTAAAATGATTATTAATTTGATTATTATACCTAAGCTGATGACCAATATTTTATAATTCCAAAATATTAGAATTTAGAATGCAATTATTAAAATCAGTTAGCTTTAAAAGAATAAGTGGCAGACCACCAACTTTTTTAGCAACTCTAATAATACAATTAAATTCACCCAGCAAAAGCCAATGATCATTAAAATTAACAGCAATATAAGCAATATAATTTTAAAAATTCTTTCTAATAATGACACTATTATTAATATAAATGAAAGTAATAAAAAAACTTGTTATAAGAAGTTTAGTAACATGGAAATTTAACTTCTAAAGCGGTAAAAGAAAGAACCTTAACATTCCATTTAACCTAAATACAATCATTCTTAACAATGTCAAGGTTTTTCACACTTCATTCATTATTGAAAAGTTTGAACTTGTTAGTAGAGAAACTATCAAAAATAAAAGAAAGAGAGCTTACTTTCAACATGATTCATATAAATGATCTTTTTACAATAAGAAATACTAGTTTTATTATTAAACCACAAACATTCCAAGCTAGAATATTAGAGTGAAACATAAAAAAAAGTAAAATTGACGCAGAACATTACCAACTCTGATTTTTCTTTTTATTACCCTAGGGTAGAGAGAAAAGAGATGGAAAAAAAATATTAAAGACATTATTTGACATATTAGAAATAATATTACTTGTCATAATAGTATAAACACTTCTAATAATAACATTATGACCTATAATATCACCCTTAACAACCTTATTATTACAATCAGTAACCACATTATCAANTTTTCAACATGATTCTTATAAATAATTTTTTTACAATAAGAATTACTGGTTTTATTATTAAACCACAAACATTTCAAGCTAGAATATTAGAGTGAAACATAAAGTAAAATAGACGTAGAACATTACCAACTCTGATTTTTCTTTTTATTAGAGAAAAGAGATGGGAAAAATATTAAAGACATTATTTGACATATTAGAAATAATATTACCTGTCATAATAATATAAACACTTCTAATAATAGCATTATGACATATAATATCACCCTTAACAACCTTATTATTACAATCAGTAGCCACATTATCAAAATAATTAGAAACATGAGGTAACAAAGAACTCTCATTTCAATTTAGTAAAACTAAACTTTCATTTCAAAAATTCTTATAAGACAAATTATCTTAATTAATCTCAATAGCACCAGAGAAAATAAATTGAGATAAAACAGAACATTCAAGATTAACAATAATATTATGTCCAACATTAACTTCAATAGGCCGAGCATCAACATTCTCTCTAGCAATTTCAACACTCCACAATGAAACTTCAGTAGGAATATTTAAATCTAGAGCAGAGGAAATAATGTTGTTATTAATAGTAAAGACCATAATAGGAATATGTAACATATGCTTCTTTGAAATCTTCAGTTAGTATAAGACCTATTATTACCCCTTCATTTAAAAAGAGGAGCAATGGTACTGGACTGAACATTCATAACCTAAGGATAAGATTGATGATCATGAGCAAAGGCACAACAAGTTTTACATGGAGCGAGTTTCAATTCGTAAACCACAAGTAAATTAAACTCCTACCCTTTAATATCCATAGGAATGAAATCAGGTAGAGAGAAATTTATATTTTTTTGTATGTTAACTCTGGAAAAAGCAAGTTTAAAAAACTTAGATGTAAAAGAATCATCAGCCAATGAAACATCAAAACAACTTGCAATTTTTGAAATACCAGACTCATCCCAACAGCATATATTCAATTCAATGATTTTTCCTCAAATGATTATTTTTTTTAAAATCTTATTTGACTAGTTTAAAATCATATGATCATTTTTTTAAAAATGAATAATTTGTCATTGATATACCAAGGTTCACAAAAAAAAAAAAAAACATATCAAAGTCATTCACACAACTAAAATTAAACAAAAAAAACCTTCAAATAGAGATAGAAGATCTACAACACCTTTCAATTTCCATATTCTAACAATAGCTTGCTGCAAGTTACCATATAAAGGACGTTTCTCAATCACATACCCAAATGGTGCTAGAGTCTTTACTTTGAGCCATCAATAACTTATTGATCACAGAAAAAAACCCGATTTGCTGAGCATGGAACATATGACATATTAAATTAGTAGAACTAATAATATTAGACTAGATAAGACCCTTACAATTAAGATTATGGCCAGAGCAAATAAAAGACTAAGAAGAAGAAGGAGAAGAGATGAAAACTTATTAATGAGAAGAAATAAGCGTTAAAAGGCCCAAAAGAACAAAAGAGAAACTAATAGAGAAGTAAAAAAGAGAAGAATAAGTAACGGTTTTCTCAAAAGAAAAGAAAAATAATGATGAAAACCACAAAATCCTAGAGAAGATTCAAAAACACCTTAAAACACCGCTACTGCATTCAAAACCCTAACCGATCCTTTCTCCTAAGATTGTAAAAAAAAAAACTCATTGTTCGGGAACAGCTCGTGTTAGGCTCACTAAGCAGTTTGTGTTTGATTTATTCGTTAAGCAAACAAACCAAACAATACTAAATTTTTTGAGCTCGATTTATAAATGAGCCGAAGATGATTCGTGTTCGCCTCAATTTGGTTCAAATTAAGTAAATAATAAATAAATAATATTATTATAATAATTATTTTTAAATAAAAAATAAATATTTTGTGTTTGATATGTAAATACATAAGAAAAAAAAAGGGAAAATTTTTTTTCTCACACAATTCTTTATGAAGTGAATCCTTTAGACAAAAACACTACAACTATAAAAGTTCATCCTAAAAACTTAAGACTACTATAGCCTTGTTACATGCTGTCCACCCAGCCTTCAGTCCTCCACTCCTGCATTTACGTCTCTCTAGTCCTGCAGTCCACTTGACACAGAAAAATGAATCTGTAAATACAAAAAAGTTGTCTTATGCATGTAAATGCCAGACAAAATCACTGTCTCCTTCCTGCCTCCCCAATCGTGTGGCTCGCACTCACACCCTCCCATTAATCCCACATCGTTAAATTCACAAAACACACATAATTTTGGCTGGATTTCAATGCTTGAGCTTGACTTTGGATTTGGGTCATGTGCATGTGACTATAAAAAAGAATTAAACTAAAAAATAAATTTTGAATAAATGAATTTGAATTTAGTTGAGCATAAATTTAATTCGAACAAATGTGTTTGAATCAGACCTAATATGAATATGTCATTCACGAGCTATTTCAAACACGAGTTGAACAAAAAATAAAAAAAATTTAACGAGCCGAACATGAATAACACTCAGGCTTCTCAGATTTGACTCATTTGCACCTCTCATATCTACAACTTAGGGCCCGTTTAGGATATTTTACAAGTGCGGCGATGTTTTTGAAAACGTCGTCTAACCGTTTGATTTGAGCATTTTTGAATACGCTGCCTGTCTTGTTTGAGTATTTTACACTAAATGCAGGCAGCGGGTCGACCATCCGTGGGCTACTTTTCAGGAAAAATTACTTATCTGAAAACACACAACCTGCCCCAAACAGATCCTTAGAGTTTTGGGAATTTAGTCATTCCGGTTAACACGTCAGAGGGCCTTGAATTTGCAAATTACTTTGCTTTACTACGATACATAGCTTACANAAGCCATTTCGAGCCGAACACGAGCGAACAAACTGTTGTTTGTGTTCGGCTCGTTTACATTTCGAGCTTAAAAATTTTTTCGTGTTTACTCATTAGGCTTAACGAACGAGCCGAACATGAGTTGTTCACGAACATAAGTCAAATTGACGGCCCTAATTATAGCCTGATTGCATGCGGTCCACCCAGCCTTCAGTCCTTTGTCCTACCTGCGTCCACTCCTGCATTTACGTCTCTCTAGTCCTGCAGTCCACTTGACACAGAAAAATGAATCTGTAAATACAAAAAAAATTGTCTTATGCATGTAAATGCCAGAAAAAATCATTGTGTCCTTCCTGCCTCCCCAATCGTGTGGCTCGCACTCCCACTCCCATTAATCCCACATCGTGAAATTCAGGAAACACACATAATTTTGGCAGGCTTTCAATGCTTGAGCTTGACTCTGCATTTGGGTCATGTGCATGCGACTATAAAAAATTTAAACTAAAAAAATAAATTTTGAATAAATCAATTTGAATAGAGTTGAACATAAATTTAATTCCAACAAATGAGTTTAAATTATATCGAACATGAATATGTCATTCATGGGCTTTTTCAAACACGAGTCAAATAAAAATAAACAAATTTTAACGAGCCGAACATGAATGAAACTTAGACTGCTCAGATTCGACTCATTTGCACCCCTCCCATCTACAACTTAGGGCCCGTTTAGGGTAGTTTATAAGTGCGGTAACGTTTTTTGAAAACGCCGTCTAATCTTTTAATTTGCGCGTTTTTGAATACGTTGCCTGCCGCGTTTAGATATTTTACACTAAACGCAGACCGCGAATCGACCCTTCGCCGATCGCGTTTAAGAAAAAACTGCTTATCTTAAAACACATTAGAGTTGTTGGCATTTAATCATTCCGGTTAACACGTCAGAGGGCCTTGAATTTGCAAATTACTTTGCTTTACTACGATACATAGCTTACATGGGGATCTGTTTTCCACGTGGAGATCCGCGTAATAATCCCGCAAGGTCAAATATACCTATCATTTTCACTTTTATCCCAAAATTTCATTTACCGTTAGATTCTTTTGACCGCAGATCTGCACCGTCCGTTCAACCATAGCTTTTTCGCCGACTGCCCTTTATTTATTTATTTATCTGCTTATTTTTTAATTTAAAAAATACTAAGAAAAAGAAAAAAAAAGGAAATAGGATTTGGGTCAGATCTTTAAGATAGTTCTCTTTGGCTTGATCGTCCCCTCCTCCTGNCCGAACATGAACATGTCATTCATGGGCTTTTTCAAACACGAGTCAAATAAAAATAAAAAAATTTTAACGAGCCGAACATGAATAAACCTTAGACTGCTCAGATTCGACTCATTTGCACCCCTCCCATCTACAACTTAGGGCCCGTTTAGGGTAGTTTATAAGTGCGGTAACGTTTTTTGAAAACACTGTCTAACTATTTAATTTGTACGTTTTTGAATACGTTGCCTGTCGCGTTTGAGTATTTATGAGTTTAAATTATACCGAACATAAATATGTCATTCATGGGCTTTTTCAAACACGAGTTAAATAAAAATAAAAAAAATTGTAACGAGCCGAACATGAATGAACCTTAGACTGCTCAGATTCGACTCATTTGCACCCCTCCCATCTACAACTTAGGGCCCGTTTAGGGTAGTTTATAAGTGCGGTAACGTTTTTTGAAAACGCTGTCTAACTATTTAATTTGCACGTTTTTGAATACGTTGCCTGTCGCGTTTGGGTATTTATGAGTTTAAATTATACCGAACATAAATATGTCATTCATGGGCTTTTTCAAACACGAGTCAAATAAAAATAAACAAATTTTAACGAGCCGAACATGAATGAAACTTAGACTGCTCAGATTCGACTCATTTGCACCCCTCCCATCTACAACTTAGGGCCCGTTTAGGGTAGTTTATAAGTGCAGTAACGTTTTTTGAAAACGCCGTCTAACCTTTTAATTTGTGCGTTTTTGAATACGTTGTCTGCCGCGTTTAGGTAGTTTACCCTAAACGCAGACCGCGGATCGACCCTCCTCCAACCACATTTCAGGAAAAACTGCTTATCTTAAAACACCTTAGAGTTGTGGGCATTTAATCATTCCGGTCAACACGTCCGAGGGCCTTGAATTTGCAAATTACTTTGCTTTCTACGATACATAGCTTACATGGGGATCTGTTTTCCACGTGGAGATCCGCGTAATAATCCCGCAAGGTCAAATATACCTATAATTTTCACTTTTATCCCCAAAATTTTATTTACCGTTAGATTCTTTTGACCGCAGATCTGCACCGTCCGTTCAACTATAGCTTTTTCGCCGACTGCCCTTTATTTATTTATTTATCTGCTTATTTTTTAATTTAAAAAATACTAAGAAAAAGAAAAAAAAGGAAATAGGATTTGGGTCAGATCTTTAAGATAGTTCTCTTTGGCTTGATCGTCCCCTCCTCCTGTGCAGAGCTTGATTCGTTTTCTCTCGGGGATGGAGGCCGCTCGATCTCTGGCGATTCTACCGTGGATCGCGTTGGTGCTCGCGTTCTTCGTCGTTAGGGGAAATGGCTTCTATCTCCCCGGCGTCGCGCCGGCGGATTTTCAAAAGGTTAGTCATGCGAACCAATCGCTTCTAGATTTTCTTGATGTTATTGTTGCTCGGCTCGATCCATTTGTTAGTCGGATTGCATTACTTCTTGATCTGTGTCTCTCATATTTGGTGGCANTATGCGAACCAATCGCTTCTAGATTTTCTTGATGTTATGGAGGCTCGGCTCGATCCATTTGTTAATCGGATTGCATTACTTCTTGATCTGTGTCTCTCATAGTTGGTGGCATTCGTTCTTTGTTAGAATTTAGGGCAAGGACTGGTTTGGGGTTTTGTATTGTATAGTTTCTTTATTGTTGGATCAATCTGTAATCCTCTTGGGTCCTTGGATTTTCTGTAGAGAAAAGTCTGGATGTTTTGCGGTGCATTAGTGTGAAGATGGTGTAACTCCTGTTGTTTTTTGGCTGTTTGTGGATCAAGGAATAATGCATGGATGAAGATGATGATAAGTAGCGTTGAGCTGTGGTTGGGGGAGAGGGGGTACGATTAGCATATGCTTCATGCGGGATTAAGTAAATCTAGATTTGGTAAACTCTATTTAACTTGGATTTAGTAAATCTTGATGTATGTATCCACAGAGTTGTTTGTTTGCTAAAAAATGATTGNTGTGGAGATCTGCGTGATAATCCCGCAAGGTCAAATATATCTATCATTTTCACTTTTTTCCCCAAAATTTCATTTACCGTTAGATTCTTTTGACCGCAGATCTGCACCGTCCGTTCAACCATAGCTTTCCGCCGACTGCCCTTCGATATATATATTTATTTATTTATCTGCTTATTTTTTAAGTAAAAATATACCAAGAAAAGGAAAAAAAAAAAAAAAAAAATTAGGATTTGGGTCAGATCTTTAAGATAGTTCTCTTTGGCTTGATCGTCCCCTCCTCCTGTGCAGAGCTTGATTCGTTTTCTCTCGGGGATGGAGGCCGCTCGATCTCTGGCGATTCTACCGTGGATCGCGTTGGTGCTCGCGTTC